>CAEGAG010234241.1:0-24695 GCA_903067065.1 Brachyrhaphis terrabensis | reverse complement strand
ATATATATATATATTTATGTATATATAGAAAGCAGGAGTTCTTAATGTTGAGGAGAACAATGAAATAGTTTGTAAAAAAAAAAAGAAGAAAGTAAAGAGCCTGAAGTGTGAGTCACCAAAGTCTCTGGAGAAGGGCTGAGTCACTGTTCGTCAAATGAACATGGTACTGGATACAAATGAATAATAATCTGCTTGGCTGTGTTGCTGACACTTTGGAAGATTGCGACTATATGGTAATAAAATTTAGTGGGGAACCAGAAATTAAGCCTTCATTCCAAAAAAAAAAACAGCAAGACATCTTGTTATAATTTAGTCATACAATAAACTGTAAAAAGAAGAAAAAAAAGTTTTGCGCAACGCTGAAGTAGATTGTGTGTGTGTAAATTAGCCAGAGGTAAGAAATTGATAAATGTTTATCTACAACTAGAAAAATTAAAATGACTTCTTAAAGTGACAATGGTGAACCAAATAAAAAAAAAAAACACAGCCTAAACAGGCAGAAGATTTTTGATGTTTAATATTTATTTACAAGAAGAAAACGTAGTCCCTGAATGCACCGCTCACCCTCTTGGCTGTCGCTCTCTCGCTCTCTCGTACTTCCTGCCTCTCTGCTGTATGGGAAAATCTAATAAAACTCTGGAGCAGGCAAGACTATAACCAAAATCTTTTTGTATTTTTTCATTTTTCCTTTTGTTGCTTTCCTTTGTTCTTTATGGTTAATGATGCGTTGCATTGTAACATATCTGGGCTGTTGTGTGAGACTGTTTAAAACTGCACAGTAAATATTTCTGAAAGTCCGCTTTGAACATCTGCCCGTCGTGGCCCACCTCTCCTCCCCACCGCCCCGAAAATCATGTAATTGGCCTGAAAGAGATGCAACTTTCTTTCTGTTCCTCTGCAGTTATGAAATGCGGGGCATGCTCTGTTCTTTCATTTGGCCCCCCGCTCTGAGCCTGCTGAACTCAAACCGGCCGCTTCATCTGCGCTCTGTGATTTATTCATCCGGTCGCCCATCTTTTAAGGTCGTTATTAAGCTGCTTTTGACGGCGAGCTGTGATATGAACACGCGCAGCCGTCGATTCAACCCCCCACCCCACCCCGGTGCTCCTCGGAGGCGACTGGAGGGGATTATCTCCGCCGAAAATGAAAACATCTCTTCTTAACTTAATTTAATTTGAACAACTGTCAGCCTTTTGTCCCCTGGCTGCTCCCTGAGTCATTTGTTTCGAGTTAAGAGGCCGGGTCATCTGCATTTAATTCGTGTCACCTCATTTAATAAACTGCTTTCTAGTTTTGACCTGCCTTTTTGTCTTTGAAAATGGCTTTCTCTCCTTGAGAAAAAACGAATATTGCTAGGAGACAGATGTCTAAATACTTCAGTTAAGTCTTATTTAGATCGTGCCGATTCACATCAAATGATGTCTGAAGGCACTTAACAAAAAAAATAACTTTGTATATTAAAATTGATCCTAGTTATAAAACAGTACGTTAAGCTCAATTGACTTCCCAGAGCAGTTTAGAAAGTTTCTGTCTAATGAAACTAGAGATGCACCAGTCTGATGTTAATATCTATATTGATATTGAAAAAAATTCTAGATCACAGCGACGTTATGCTTTATTAATTATTTTACATTATACTTATAATTCCACTTTCTGAAACATTTGCAGCTTCTTTTTTTTTTACATGTTTTACCAAAGTAGTTATTTTTTCAGGTTTTTTTTATCATTTACTTTACATTGGATGTTATTCTCTTAATTTCACTGACTGAGCAAATTAAAGTTGTGTTGTTTTTACATGTCAGCTAGTGAATCTGTTGGTGTATTTAAATGTGCTGCACTGGTGCAGAATGATCAAATAAATTCATAATTCAGTATATTTATGTCTGTGTTAAAAAAACAAACATTTTAAGTAATTCCGTAATGTTTTTCTGTATCGGTATCGGCCGATACTGAACCTCAGATATCGGTATCGAAAGTGAAAACAAAAGGATAGATACAACTCAAATAATATTCCTAGCTTTTTATTTTTCTAAGTTTTATGATGTTACAGACACAATCTTTTATGTATTTTATTGGGATTTTATTTATTTTTTGTCAACCACAAAAGTGACCGTTGACTAAAACGATGCAGGATTTAATTTACTTAAGTACAAATATGCACAGTAGTTCTCACCATCTTTCTAGGGATGCCTCCTGAAAAAACAAAACAAAAATAAAACGTGCAGTCAATTGCGTTCAGAGTTCATCTAATCATTAATCTGAGGTTCAAATAAATCCTGTGAGCTTTGTTAAGAGAACGTTAGCGAACATCATCATGACGCATGGAGAACGTGGTGGAGACGAGACAAAAGATTAATTTCTTTGGCCTACGTGGAGAACACAATGTTCTGCGAGAAACTAACTGGATCTACAAACATGGCGGTCGCAGCATCATGCTTTGGGGAATTCTTTTGTCTCATACTTAGAGAAGCTGGTCACAGTTGATAGGAAGATGGATGGAGCTAAAAGCATTACAATGCTGAAGAAAATTAGTTAAAGACGACACTTTCCATCAGGATAACAGCCCCCAAACTAGACAGCCAGACCATTACTACACACAAAAAGGCAGTGTCGACTTGAAAACCCAGCAGAAACTGAATTTTATTTATTTTTTTACCTCTTCCAGTAGCTGTTGTAGTAACAATGCTAAGCTAATTGGCTGAAAAGATTTAGAATTTATAATGTGGGTTTGAAAAATGGTGAAAACGAGCCGAACCACCTGAAGTCCTTTCATTTCTGTCTTTTTTCCATCCTGAGCTCCGTTTTCAAAAGGCTCTATCGGCGCAACCAAAGGACCGAGGGAAGGCAACATGTCCTCCCCCTGTGAAAAACCAGAGTACAGGAGATATTTCTTTCTTTCTTCGGGTCAGAGGAGGTGGGGGGGTAACAATTTGTGCGACGTCTACTGAGCTGGGTAAAAAGACACCGCAGCTCCTCCCACTGCGTTCTGATTGACGGCTGATCCAAGAGCAGAGCGTGGCAGAAAAGACCACAAAAAAAAAAAAGAGGATGGTAGATTAAAGCGTGCACCAGTCTTAATTTCTGCGTGTGTGTGAGTGATTGGGGGTCTGGAGGTGTAATGTTTTTCATATTCGGAGGTGTTTCCTCTCGCCCCTGCGGCCCTGCCGCTTTGAAATGACCCCCTCTCGTTGCGGCAAGATGAGGGAAGAACTGGGGGTGTTTGGCTCTGGGGAGGTTTTCTCACCCTCAGATTAATCAGGAGCAGACCGGGGGCCCCGAGGCGAGGCTGAGGCCGACACGGTCTGACGCCTCCGCTCTGCTGTGAAGTAATCCTCCACTGAGATTCACGACGGCGTGAAGTTTTAGTCACGTACAGCGAGCCGACTCTGGGAGGAATGCGCTGCAGAAACACCAAATTTCACCAAATGTTTTTTTTTTTGTTTCTAGTGCAAATATCTCAATACACTTGGAATAAAACAAAACTGTTTTGCAAGTAACTTTTCAGAAAGATATATAATTCCTTAATATTGATGAAAAAGTATTGATTATTTCACTTATAGCAAGACATTTTAATAAACTGCAAGTGGAAGCAGTAGGTTTTTTTTTTTTAGCAATATTAAGGAATTATTCACTTAAAGCAATAAATATTAATGAAAAGTTCCTTATAAGTTTGTTTCGTCTTATTTCAAGTTTACCAAGAAGATATTTTTACTAGAAAAAAAAGTACTTTGTTTTTTTTACAGTGTAAATTTCAGAAACTTATATTTTAGATAAATGAAAACCAATAATAATATCAAAGATTTTTATTATTTTATTTTATTTGCCCAGAGCAAATAATAAAAATAAAAAAAATCAGTTTTCAAATGATTATTTCATTAAGTTATCCTGTTCACATGAAAAGTAAAAGCCTCCAAAAGATAATAATGAACAAATAGAAACATAAATCCACTCTTTTTTTGCCTCATTGTCTTAATTTAACCTTACTGGAGGATTCTCGAGCCTGTACTGCATGTTTCAGGTCTTGTCACAGCGTTAGACTCGACCTTAAGATTTTCTCCGTCAGCATTTTCAGCTAAAGAGCAAAATTCATAGTTCCATCATTTATGGCATTTCTTCTGGGTGATGAAGTGGCAATGAAGTGAACTTTGCCACCTCATCACCATGTTTGACTTTAAAGATATTTAGATGTTAATTTTCAAAAATGTTGTTTTAATTCAGAGAAAGCCCAGGAATTGAGCGTTGACCATGAACCTGATCTTAGTGTCAACAACTATCACATTTAGGGTAAAGACAGCACATTGCGACCTAAAAACATAGATGACCGATTGTCCCAACAGCGTTCTGAAAAGGCACTTCATGCCTTTGGTTTTAGCAGACTCGATTATCGCAACTATCAAGAAAAAAAACCAATAAGACGGCTTCCACTGCTTTAAAATGCTGCTGCGAGAGTCCTTACAAAAACAAAAGCCGATCAGCGTACCCGTCCGGTTCTGATGTCCTCACGCTGTAAACCAAACAGAGTTCAGAACCTCACTAATGGGTCTCGCAAAAGCCTGGACTAGGTGTCTGATCCGACCATCTTCAACGCTATAAACCATTGAGAGCGCTAAAATCATCTGCATCAAACCTACCAACCTCTCCAAGAGTCAGAACAAAGTATGCTGATGCAGCCTTCAGGCTTTTATGCACCAAAAATTTGGAATAAGCTCCCTGTACTCTGCAGGAATGCTCTCACCCTGAGCTCTTTTAAAACGAGGTTAAAAACCTTTTTATTTGCCTTTGCCTACTCTAAACCAAGTTTTTTCTCCCCTAAACTTCATTTTTAAATCTGTCGTATTAGCGTCAACGAAAAAGCACTTTGATTTTGCCTTGGGCCGAAAGGTGTTATATAAATAACTTTGCCTTGCTGTACTCCAGATGTAATAGGGTGTCTCATAAATCCACAGAATATTTTTTCCAGGAGTCTTGAGGATTATCAAGATGTCTTTTTTCCCTCTTCTTTTTTTGTTTTGCAGTGGTTTTGATCTCCATGGATGCCATTTTTGCCCATTCTCTTTCACACTGTTGAATCATGAACTTTGACCTTAGCAGAGCTTTGGTGGTTCTTATGACCCCTTGGATGAGTCATCGACGCGCTCCAGGAGTAACTTTGGTTGGTTGGCTCCTCCTCTGTTTGGGGATGACGGCTCGCGCTCTGGTTCTTATAAATAACTTTGCAGCCCTCACTCAGCCGCGTTTCCATGACAAAATGTGTGCAAATATTCCACTAATGTAAAAAAAAAACAACAGGACAGTTTTGCAATTGCGGTGTTTCCCGTTAAATAAGAAATCACGTGTGAACAAGTTTGTTCACGCGATAAGTCATTAAAAAACACGCCGCGCCGTGATCCTCCTACCACTTCCTGTCGTCGTCTTCTTCGTGGTTTGCGGCAGTAGTTGATCATGTGACTCGTGTGATGGGAAAAAAGTGTTTCCATTTCAGTTTAGGAAAATAACCCAAATTACAGTAAAAAAAAAAACAAAAAAACCCCTCATCATCCTAACAACAAAACCTTCTTTTGAAAAAATTTGAGTTTTTTCCAAATTGGCGTGTTTCCATTAGGTGAATGGTTCCACTTCCCTTTTAGATGGCTAATAAATAGTTCATGCATAAAGAAGGAGAAGGAGACTATATGGTAAAAAACTAATTTGGCAAAAGTTAAAATTAGACTTGGTCTCCTTCTTACCCTTAATTAATACATAATAAAGAGTTATTCATGATTTATAAAGTGTTGAGATGAATTAATAACATATCTATGAACTATTAATTAATAAACAAATCTTCTAGAATTGATTAATCAATAAATTTGATTAAACACAATTCTTGAGACGATTACTTTGTCTGATTTTGAGGTTTCTTTGTTGATCTGAAGCATTTAAATGTGACAAAAGTGAGCAAAGTTTTTAGGAAGCTGCATTGCATCATTCCTGCTAGTATGGAAAACACACCCATAGTTTATTTCTTTATATATATTTACTTACAGATCATCCTTCACTCCATGCACAAGTATCAGCCTCGGGTTCACATCATCAGGAAGGACTTCAGCAGTGAGCTGTCTGCTAACAAACCAGTGCCAAGCGGGGAGGGCGTTAAAACGTTCAGCTTCTCCGAAACCGTCTTCACGACCGTCACCGCCTACCAGAACCAGCAGGTATGCAGCCCCATTTTGTTTCTCTCTCTAAGGAAATTTGCTTTTTTACCTAGCATATTTTAAGAATTTGTAAAAAAGTTGTGAGTTCACAAAGGGGGAATTTACTCTTCATTTACTTTTAAAAAAAATTTTTTTGGTCATACATCTAATAAGATGTCACATCTTATGGGGGAAAGAAGCCTTTTGTGTGAGTTAATTTTGAGCTTCATCAATTTCAGAATACGTTGTCCTGTCTGCCGTTTTGACAGATCACCAGACTAAAGATTGATCGCAACCCCTTTGCCAAAGGATTCCGGGACTCGGGCCGAAACAGGTACAGAATAAATCCTGTCGGGAGTGCTTTGTTTAACTCCTTGCATCTGTTTCCATCCATCAACTTAGCCTATTCATTATTTCAAAGGTTTTAACGTTATGTTCCGAAAAAATATGTATAATCTTCGCTTCTCGGCCAGAGAAGTGCTCTTGTGAGGAATGCGTCCGGTTAGGAAAACCGGCCTTTCATTCCCGACAAAAAGTTGTTTTCTTAAATCTCACCATGAAGCTCTGTTGCTTAAACCCAAACCACATCTTGTGTTCTTGCGCTGCCCTCTAAATAGCCGAGATCCACAGCAAATGAAACAACAGTGGGAACAAAAGAATCACTGGCTTTCTCCAAAGAACACTGTGTGATCGCTACCAACATTTTTCAACGTGTTATTGTCAGTAACATATGTTGTCAGAGTCACTAGATTATATATTTTCAGGCACATTTTTTTTCCTTCCTTTTTTATGACAAGAAGTTTCACAACACCGTGACGACTTACTGATATTAATCAGAATTGCTTTTTTAATCAAAGCAGATGGATGTATGTGTGCAGTATTGTGTGTTTTCCAGGCATACAGTGCCATTTTATAGTACAATAAAGTAACTATATTACCTTCAGTTGTTATAAAATTGCCAAATATGACAAAAGAATTTAACACCTTGAATTTGGGCCGCCATCTCTTTAAGAAGTTCCTGCTCTTTCTGAAACTCCGCCTTTAGGAAGTCATCACAACATGGCTTCTCTATTAACCCTTTAACAACATTTTTACCAGCGTTTCACGGAGAAGTATCTCCTATAATGAGCTCAGTTGATGCGCAGTTCCACCAGGTGTTTGCTAATTGCTGCTGGCTAGTCTGAAGGAGCTGAGTGGGGGAGCCACAGGGGAGGGATACAGTTTCGAAGCTCAGAAACTTGGAAACTGCAGCTCCAAGGAGGAGCTTCGTCCTCTAAGACGGGGCTAGGTCCAACCAGGCTTTTGCATAGCTGAGTGGTTGCCATGGAGATTAAAGGATCTCTCAATCAAACATGCATTAGAGAATCCAAGCAATGCTTCAGATATGTTTCTGATGAGGGGAATTACATTACTGTATAACAAGATGTAAGGCTCAAAGAGGTTGATTTTTAATAATACTACCTCTTCAATAATTTACAGATTAGGGATTAGATTGGGGAGATTTATTAATATTTACATGAAAAACAGAGGCATTACGTGGTGAATCCACAATCTGGATGAAACACAAATATTCAGTTTGGCTGCCTGGTTTTTAAGTAAAGAAACAAAATGGTCAGTGATTTAAATGTACAGTATGTTAATGAGAGTAAGGCTGCCTTAGTCTTCTATCAGCTTCAACTTTCTCAATGTCTCATAGATTTTTATTGGCTTCTGTGAATGACAGGCCAGTGCAAACATGACGACGGTTCATAGCATTGTAACAACCTCCACAGGCTTTGGTTGTATACGTCTTTTGATTGGGATGTACAGGTGAGATGTTTCAATATAATAACAGTAATGATCATAGATTTTATTTATGATGCGCTTTATATCTCGAGAACTCAAAGGACTGCAAAGGTCTAAAACAACAACAGAAAAACACAAGAATATATTATTTCCATCTGCCAAGACAGGTTAGCGATGTCCGACAAGTGTGAAATAATCCGTTCTTGTAATATAAATGCAATAAAATGTGTTTTTTTGAATGTTCATCAAAGTACACAGAGATCTTAGTAGTACATAAAAAGGTAAGCGTTCAACAAGTAGCACAAAAGGTCACAACGAGGTCACAGAAGCAACAGGTCATGTCCAAGGTTAGTCTTTGTTAAAAATCAGCAGATTTATTCATATTGGTGGAATCAGACAGGGATAAAAAGAATGACAAATGATTTTCTATTCAAAAACACACATTAACCTCCCTCTAACATATCTGTTTTTACTCCTACGAGGTTGCCACACGTTGATGTACTAGCTTGAAATTTATTTTTTGCTGCTTGCCTCTCCTCTCTTTCTGACACTTTGATTTGATCATTTTTTTTGTACTGTAACATCTAAATACAATTGTATGTCTTTGTTGGACTCCAAAAAATGAAAATAGATTTAAAAAGGGGGACGCACACCAAGCAGTAGAGCGAAGTATATCATCGTTATGGTATTACTCAGAGAAACAAAATCGCTTTTTCCCTCTTTAGCTGGTGATCATTAAGGTTATGGCTTGTGGTTCAGCTCTGGCACACCGTTCCAAGCCCTTATGACCACCTGGGCCTGCTGGTCCGTCTACCTCGCCGTTTAACCGTAAATTCCTGCCCAGTTGTAAAAACCCTTTATTCATAGAAACCATAAATAAATCCAAACACTTTCAGAGCAAGAAATTTGGTTATAAAATGCTTCTGGAAACAATGGCTTTGTGTAACAGAATGTTCCCTCCCTTTCACCTCGACTAGTCTAGACTTTTTTTTATTTATTTTTTTTATTTTTCTGACCTGCAAATCACCACATCAGCAGGGTTATTAACACCGTCTGGACTCCTCAGACGTCGTACGAAGCGCCCAGCGAGTCGGGCGTCACTGTGAAGCTCTGCATGTTCTGTCCGAATCAATACAGTGAAAGTTTTTCTCACTACGTGTTGCCAGAGCAAAATAAACGATGTTACTGAAGATATTTGATGTCCTCCTTTACCTCTTCCTCCCTTCCTTCCGGTCTCTTTTCTTTCGAGTCGCCGCGTCATCCGTCAGGTCTTTGAATCCCGATGAGTATCAGCGTGATGGAAGGGAATGAGAGGGACGTTAAACCCGGCAGACCCGCCTCACATGAAAGCAGCCTCCTTCATCTGGTCCGCATTATTAAGCGCACAGATATTTGAGACATCTTTTTTCATTTTTCAAACAATAGGCCGTTTGATTTACGAACTGGCATCAGAGTTTTATTGCAGGGGAAGCAACAGATGAAAAGATAACCGAAAGTGAGATATTGGTCCGTGGAGAGAAGCGAGGGAAAATGAATTTGTCCTCACGTGCGGCTTCGGATTCCATCTCTGCGGCCCTTCTGTTCACTTCACACCCCTCACCGCTCTGCTTCTGCTGACCCTCCCTCCATCCTCCAGTGGTCTTAAGAGACCAGGTCATTTAGACCCAACTAGGTTTTTGTTTTTTTGGTTTTTTTACGGTGAGGCGGGGTCGCGCTGACATTTGTCGCGCTCCTCCTGTGCGTCACGCTAACACCCATGGAGGGTTGAAAACCCTCTGAATGCTTCATTCTTTCTTTTTAACTTTGGTCAGTGAAAATTACAAATATGCACGGCTAATACTTACAATATTCATTCAAACGTAGACCTGAGAGAAAGTTTGATGAGTAACTTTTTGTCTAATACAGAAAACTTTCAATTCCTTCCTCTGAAGAGCTGCACCAATCAGAGTTTGTATCCGTGTTTTGGAAACCGTCGACCTGTTAATACCGATATTACCCGATCCCGGTTTATTTTTAGGAGCTGGCAACAGATAAAACATCACATGGGCAAGACGAACGACAACGACAGGTTTCCACCAATAAACCCAACACACGGGATGCGACGACGACAGCAGCGACAAATGTTGAACCTTTTCCGACTTTCTTGTGTCACGTAGCTAGCCGCGTGTGCACCTGTACGTGTTCATGCTCAAAATTTCACACGCACAAATTTCACTGGTTGCTCAGCTGGATGAGGGCAATTGGCTTTTGGCCTCACAAGTTCTACAGGAAATAAAGGCGGAGGAAGTGACGTTGCCTGCCGTTTGTGGAGCCCTTAAGCTGGGTTTATTGTCAACGCATTGAACTGGTGTGCGG
This sequence comes from Brachyrhaphis terrabensis, assembly GCA_903067065.1. Taxonomy (NCBI): domain Eukaryota; kingdom Metazoa; phylum Chordata; class Actinopteri; order Cyprinodontiformes; family Poeciliidae; genus Brachyrhaphis; species Brachyrhaphis terrabensis. Next base: position 14,385 of record CAEGAG010234241.1, on the reverse strand, counting down.
AAAACGCGATGTGCTAGCCCGTCCACGTTGGCCTGGCACACCTGGTCCTACTCGTATACCTCTCAATTTTTGTAATTTGGCGCGGCTCATTTTCAGGAAATATCGCACCGACGTATGCGTCCAGCATAACCACCGCACAACTTGCTCAGCTCGCACATGCTCAACGCAAACGTTCAAAAGCATCATCATAACTCAGCCTTTAAGAGAGTATTTGCTCTGAAATATGACTTTTATAACTTTTAAGCAAATACAAAATGATTTGAAGTTGACATTCTCATGCATCTTTTGTGTATTCCATTAGCAATTAGCTTAGTTAGCACAGCTAACATTGCTTAAACAGCCGACCTGCTTAAATCTGAATGTAGAGCTTTTTACAATAACATTGGGATTTCTAAAAGGTTGCTAGCATTTAATTTAATGGTTCATAACAGTTGAGCAAGCATGCTGTGCTTCTTCCCAGTTCCTGTATTCCTTCCAGCCTTCCTGTTATGATTTTTAAGTTTTGCTCTCTGAATGAAGTACAGACGTGCCACAACATGGCCAACAAATAGTTCCCTATTAAATATCTTCTTACCTCAGTTTGACTCCTTACACTTCATTTTAAAACACTTAACTGATGGCTAAGTTTGAGTCTTAGGAAGGTGCATTCACTGACCAGAAAATATTTGGATTTATCATTTTCAGACTGAAAATTCTTGGATTCTGGAAAATCTCCCACTCTGCTCTTTATTTTGGATTTGTCTTTTTTCTTTTTTTTAATTAGCTCATTCCAGATTGAGTCACATTTGAACAAATATTTAGGTTTTGTTTTATATAGCCTACAAAGTTTATATAACATCAAGTAGTGTTGTATCAGCGGTTATGTTTTATTGTAATAGAAAAAGAAACAAGTAAAGGGGGTCAATGGTCCAAAGCGCACATAAAAACCTGGTTCTGGAAGCCTTATAGTCCAACTTTCTGGATGGCCCTCCAAAAACCCCGACCTCAACTGTACTCAGTATTTGAAGGCCGCGCGTAAAAGCCCAGTCCGTGGCCGGAAACCAGCCGATTCTAAACGAACTTTACCGCTCGTTCCAAAAAGAGCGGTAAAACATCCTGCCAGGTTTAGCCCAGTTCTGCCTGTTCTTTCTAAGGAAAATGTTTTTTTTAGAACTTAATATATATTTTCTTTTTTAAATACGATTTGCTGCCATTGACCTCGCAAAGAAGAAAATATCAGAGTTGAAGGCAACAACTTTTTATTTGGAAAAAGAGAAGTCAAACATAAAAAAGAAAAAGAAAAAAAACACCTGTGACGTTCTTCGTTATTTCAGCCACTTTTAAACTTTAAGGAGCTAATATTAGAATCGGATATGAATTGCATAAACAGTCGTCGGAAGAACGCAATTATTGCACACGTGTGTACACTGCAGGAGCTAAAGGAACAGCGCAGCTACTTTGCAGTGGAACTTCACCATTTCCTGCATCCAGTGGAAAATCCATATTAATGAAAAGGGCAAACCTCCACAGCCAATTATCACATTAAACACCAGCCTCTTTTTTTTAATATATATTCTGAATTACCTACTACATCCCAATATAGATCCAAGCTGGGCCCGGCAGTAACTGGTGGAGGTGTCTTTCGCCTGGTGTCCTGGTGAGGCGCTTTACGGCCTGCCAGGAGGACACAGCTCATTTATTGTGTTTTGGTCCCACCGCAGTCGGAGCGCATGAATGATCGCAGTCAGATTAGCGAGGCGCACTAACGAGCCGCCTTGCTCTGGGAGTTAGCAGGCCTAAAATAACAGCGGCGGGCGCTGGCTCTCCCCCCCCCGGCCGTGGGCCGGAGCCGTGTGCGCGGGGAGGTAAATCAAGCCAGACAGAGAAGCATGTGCAAATTCAAGGAGAAACGTCACCTCGGATTTATGTGTGCAGTAAAAGAAAAAAAAAAAGAAAACTTCCTCCTTTTTTTAACGGCCCCGATTTCCTCCAAGCAGACGTCGGCTTCTCCCCGCCTCTATGTCGCACTTGGTCTGACGGTTTTCGGACTCAGACAGCTGCCTCCGACTTCTCTGCCTCTCCTTGTCGTACGCGCTCATGCAGAATCCATCGCTCTCCGTCTTCTTCAAAACTTTGATTGCCTGGTAAAGCTTTCCAGACTCACTACATGCGACGGTTGTTTCTAACCTGGACTTGAAATTAATTACGACGCCATTTAAGATATACGTTTTTGATATAGAGTCATTATTAACCGTCTCACTTTTGCTGGATAAATTGTCCCAGAAGTTATCAGGATAAACGATAATATTGTTGTTTTGATGCTGTTTTCAAGTGATATGATAATGATGCAAGAACACATTCTCAATTATCTATAAACTTTACATTTTATTGAGCGCTTAACGCTGGAACTAGAAGACATTTTAAATATCCAAAATAAATAAACAAAATAGCAGAAGCAGTAAATAAAATCAATTATGACATCTCTGTAAACACAGTTGTCCTTAAAAAAAGAGCCACTTTTGTTGTCCAGTTTTTGATAGAAAAGAGAGAAAATAGAAAAACAATAAATCATGCAAAAATATAAATTATTCAGCTCCTTGTAACTGATTTCACAATTAACTGATTTATTGCGACAGGCCTAGGAGATGCTAGGAAGATATTTACTGAGAAGCCCTTAGTTATTTCCATTATTTCACTTTTTCTAATCAAAAAAGTGAAAACTCAGTAAGTCTCATCCTACTGATATACGCTAATTATTGTATTCACAGAGCCTCAGTTACTTACAATTGTTTGTGGAGTTATTGCAAAGTATTTACTCATTTTAAATAACACTTGTTCTGGAATTTGCACATATCTGCTGTTGCGTAGTTTTTATTCATGTAAAAAGTCTGTCTTTTAATGCTCAAATTAATACAAACACACATTTTGAATATTTTTAATTAGTTGCACATTCTTTTGGACTGGAGTCGCTATTTTTCAATAACTGCAGTAGTTATGTTGACATTTGCTCTGCTGCACAGTGTTTTTATTAGTTATAAATAAAATAATGGCATTAAAACTGAGCAGAAGTCAGTATAAATACGCTGGATGTAATGTGAATATGTGCATAAATAGGAACATCATTGCTGCAGACCTGCCTATAACGTGCTACTTATTGATAGCAGCGACACCCAGTTCAGTAAATAATGGTTTTATACAAACTAATGTGAGAAACTGATGTTATTTCATTTATTAGCTCACTTGAACCGTCTAAAAATGTATTTCTCGCCCCCCAAAAATGACTTTTTAACGGTATTACAGGTCAGCCTGTTATACAGACCCAGGGTTTCCCTCAGTGTATTATAAGCCTGGCGGGCCACCAAGGCTTTACTTGTGCCCCCACCAGGCTAAACACTGCTTATTTATTTAAGTCTTTTAAAAAAAATTGTTGTAGTTGGTGTTCAGGTGTTAATCTTCCAATCTTTCATTAACATGATTACCAAGTGATATTTCAAGTTAGCAAGTTTTCTGGGGGAAACCTTGCTAACCCATTCATTAAATTAGAATACTTGTGAAAAGTCCATTTATTTCAGGAACTTTATCACTAAGTGAAGCACATTTTATAAATTAACTACACACGGACAAATGCTTGAAAGCCTTCCTGTTAATTATGATGATTTTCCACTTGCAGTTAATGAAAAAATGACATTTAAAATCAGAATATAACACCAAACAAATAAAAGAATAACATTTGTTAACACAGAAATGTAACCTTAATGAAGAACATGTATAACAGTTGACAATTACAAAACAGAAGACATTAAAATCTGTCCAACGCCATCATCAAAATCATCATGAATATTTGTAACCAAATATGTAATGATCAATGTTCCAGTTATTGTGCACCAGAGGCAAACAGGTGGGACTTTAGCCTTGATTTAAAGTGTTCAGTGTTTCACATTTATTGAATATGGCTGCAACCTTACTTCAGAAATGTCAAACTTTTCCTTTATGACATCAGGACGTCAAAGCACCTGAGTAACTTTGCAGAAAGTGAGAAATACCAATGAGATCTCATCAAAAACCTTTTATTTTGAAAGAACACAGGCACAAAAACCTCACCAGGAAGGAAGACGGACAACTATGAAGGTAGAAACAAAATAAAAGACTCACCCGATGTAGAGGTGTAAACACAAAAACATTGAACCGAATCCCAGCGCGTCGTCATGTTTTTGTAGTTTTAGACATCTGACCCGAAGCGTCTCTCTCTCTCTGTCTGTTTCAGAACCGGCCTGGAGGCCATCATGGAGACGTACGCTTTCTGGAGACCTCCGGTGAGGACCCTCACGTTTGAGGATTTCACCAACATGCAGAAGCAGCAAGGTACGCTAATCTACGTTCACTTTCCGAGAGAAAATCCTTTGGAAAATAATCTGTCAGCTAAATCCAGTCAGTCAGCTTTTAATTTTGTTGGCGTGGTGGGATTTCATCTGCTCCAAAAAAACCAGATGGGAGCGCGCTGGCAGCTCTAACAGAGTAAATTTAATTTATTGTGAAGGTCAGAAATCCATGAGATGACTCATTTCACTGTGAGTCATTATATTTGTGTTTCCCTCAAGCAGGCCAACAAACAAAATATTTCACGCAGAGAACGAGCTGGAGAAATTCTACCATTTTGCACCTGAAGCGAACAAGCCGTAAAACTGAACTTTGCTTTCTTAAAGCTTTCAAAAACACGATGTCTTAGGACACTTAAAATAAAGCAACAATAACATTTCAGCACAATACAAGCAGCTTGCTTTAAGTCAATAATTTCTTTGTATTTATGAAAAATGACTGGTTATAAGTGGAAATAATCTGCCAGTGGATCAGGACATTTTTCCCATTATTTACTTAAAACAAGCTCCTATTTCTTGCTGAAAAGTTGCTTATAAGTTAATTTTGTCTATTTCAAGTGAACTAAGATATTTGCACTACAAGCTAGAGTACAAAAGTACTTGGTAAGATTTTGACAAACTTAACAGAACTGCTGCTCCACACAGATTTCTGTCTTCAGACATCACCTAATTAGTCACATCGCTAGTTTTTGATTCCCTTCCACTTATTCCTGTTGCAATAAACAATAAATCAAATAATCGCATGATAAATTAAAACAAGCTCAATCATTTTCAATTGCACGATTTATCGTTTTTCTCTTTCTACCAAAAACTGTATGACAAAAGTCTTCAGTCGACTGGTCGCTTTTTTAAATGGACAGTTTTGTTTACAGAGCCGTCATAATTCATTTTATTTTCTGTTTTTGTTGTTTTGTTTATTTATTTCGGATATTTAAAATGTCTTCCTGGTCCAGTGTTTAAATGTTCGTTAGAATTTAAAGTTTATTGATCTTTGAGAATGTGTCCGTGCATTATTATGCCGTTTCCATTACATTACCTGAAGATGGTCTTATTGTGCCTCTTATTGTTACTTAATGTTAGTAATGCCCTGTCTTGTATCACTGTGAGAGGGCGAGAAACGTCATTTCGATTCCCTTGTATGTCTGGACATGTAAGAGGAATTGACAATAAAGTTGAAAGTTGAAGTTGATACAAGAATATTATCGTTCATCGCGATAACTTCCAGATCGTCCAGCAAAATTTCTTATGGTGACAGGCCTGATTAGACCTTGTTTGGCTGAAATCAAATGCATAATTTCCAAACTTTTATTAGTAAAAAGAAAAAGTTGAAAAACAATTTATTTTTTCTGTTTAAAAAAATTGGCCACTTTGTTGGCCTATCACATCATTTCAACACAATACACTGAAGTTTATGATTGTAACATAAAATAAAAATCAGCTTTACTTTACCTTATGCGTGTATTTAATCTATTTCTTCACAACTGCTTGATCTTTGTGATCCGTTTGGGGTTTCAGAGCAGCATGTTCTGAAACATGCTGGTAGGCGCGTCGCTATCACGACGTGAACTTTTCTCAGCATGTTTCCACCCCCCGCTCTGTATATCACCGCACACTGCATCAGCCATGCCTGTCCTTCACTTGAGTTTGGCCATGCGCCGCTTTTCTGCCGGCTGCGTCTGCTGAACTTTTCACATCTCTCGCAGGCCTCCGGTACGAAACCATTACCCTGCTGGCTTTGGACCACTCGGAGTCACCGTCAGTACTGCGCTCTCTCTCCCCCTCTGGTGTCGCCCAAAGCGAGGCTTAGAAATGGCTCATTTCAAAGACCTCGCCGCTGTTGAATAGCTTTCTTTCCCCGCTGGCTTTTTTTCCCCTCCTTTCTGTGTAAATTACCACCAGAGGTCAGTATGACGTGATGCTTACATGTGTTTGTCATCCTAAAACTCCTCTGCAGTAATTAAGATTTAATTAAAGTTTTTACACCCTCTTTGTCACCCTGTACGGACCCCGTTTTTTCTTTTCTTTTGATTTTTGGCACAAAGGGCAGTATCTGTGCGCGCACACGCCGCTTTCACATCCTCCTTGCGCCTCCTTGAAGCACCTTGAATCCCGCTAACCGGAGGAAAACATGACATCACCACACTATCGTTCTCTCTTGGCCGAGCGGTGCTGGCCGTATTATCGAAGGCATATGGTCCAAAATCACGAGAATCCCGGGCCAAGCCAGTCCTGGACCATTTAGCCGGGCCTCTCCTCCTCGTTCTGGTTTGAAGCTGAATTTCTCCGACAGCAGCAGCGGCGGCGGCAGGAACTCCTGCCAGAGTCTCATTAATCGGAAAGTATGTGATTGATATCCCACAGCTATTGTTTCACTCCGAGAGGCCTGACTTGTGGTTATCGTCTGCTTCAACAACGTTGTGCTTTATGTCCGTCTCATATGTGTGTGTGTCTGCAGAGCGGCCATGCTGACCAGCCGAATGTTTTACAGTTTCGTGCGTGATGCGGACAGCTTGAGAGAGTAAAACTTGCAGTTATTCTGAGAGGGAGAGAGTTAAAAAAAAAAGAAAAAGAAGAAGAATAGTGGTGTGTGTTTTTAACTGGCTGGAGGGAGAGCCAGAGTTTTGTTCAGCTTACATTACCATCTGATCCAGTGCAGGTGGCCAACCTGGACATACTCCCTGCTAACAATCACTTTGAACCAGGGATGTCCTGATCAGAATGTTTTATTCTTATTTTTTGTCTGCGTCCAGTTCTTAAAATAAATTATTTTAGATTAGCAACCTGCTGATACGTATGGAGAATAAAAACTATGACTTTAGTGCTTCAGCTGTTTTGCAGTTTCCTGGAAGTTTGTTCCAGATTTGTGGTGCATAGAAGCTGAATGCCGCTTCTCCATGTTTGGTTCTGGTGGATGCAAAGCAGAACCAGAATCAGTTAATGATTTTTCTTCACCTTGGTTTTAAGATGGATTTGTTTAGTTTTTTTCTCTGCCATTATTTGTTTATGGTCTACGAACCATTTTTACTAACATTGACCTTCTAACTGGACCTTCATGCAAACATCTCCTCAAATCCCAGTTGAATACGGTGGAATAAATCTGCAGGGTTTCCCCCAGAAAACTTTCTAAGTCCAGTGCTTGGGGCTCTAGGGCAGTCATTCAACTAGCCGGCCACCTTGTTTATGAGTTAAAAAATGTTTAAAGGTGGCAGGAAATTTGAAATTATCACTTGATAGTTATGCATTAATGGAAGACCACCTTAAAGTCTTTAAAAAAAGGCAATACTAAAAAAAAATTAATAAAATTAATAAACAATGCTTAGCCTGGTGGGCCGCCAGGCTTGTTACACTGGAGGAAACCCTGAATCTGCGTTTCACCAACTCTGTCTGCGTTTTGTTTTCCAGGTGGCAGCACCGGGACGTCTCCCACCACCTCCAGCACGGGAACACCTTCCCCGTCCGGCGCGGCCCACCTCCTGTCCCCCTCCTGCTCCCCTCCCGCCTTCCACCTGGCCCCCAATACGTTCAACGTCGGCTGCAGAGAGAGCCAGCTCTGCAACCTGGGCCTGTCGGAGTACCCCGCCTGCGCCCGCAGCAACATGGCGGCTCTGCAGGGCTATGGCGGCCTGGCCGACGGCTCCTACGGCCGCCTCCAGGCGGCGGGGGGAGCCGTGGCATCCGCCCAGCCGTCTGAGTCCTTCCTGCCGCAGAGGACTTCCTCCCTGATCGCTGCGGGCATGCAGGGCGGCGCCCACGGCTCCCTGGCTGGTGGCGGAAGCGGTGGAGGCGGCGGTGGTGCTGCCGGCAGCAAGATGGACGCCTACGGCGGACAGCTGGGCTCGTTCCCGGCCTCCCAGCTTCAGTACGTGATGCAGGCCGGCGGAAGCTCCGGTTCCGCCTCGTCCTCTTCGTCAGGGTCGTCTCCGTCCTCCGCCCACATGTTCGGCGGCGGCCACCACCACGTGCAGCAGGGATCTTACAACGCCTTCTCCCTCCACAACCCCTACAACCTGTACGGATACAACTTCCCCGCCTCGCCTCGCCTGGCCGCCAGCCCGGAGAAGCCCCAGGGGGGGCTGCTCTGCTCCTCGGCTCCCGCCGGCGCCTTCGCCGACCGCCAGTACCTGCCCAACGGCGGCATGGACACGATGCACATGATCGGCAACGCGGCTGGCAGCCAGCAGGGCGGCAGCTCCTGCGACGGACGTCAGTACGGCTCATCCTCTCAGATGTCCATGCACATGGTGTGAAAACCGCCGTCTCCACCTTCTCCACGTCGCTGAAACGATTTCAGGTGAAAAAAGGAAAGGAGAAAAAAAAACTGCAGTTGGTGAGTGTTGGTTTAAACCAACAGCGTTCACGTTTCAGAAACACGCCTACCAATCCAAACGCAATAAAAACAAAAGCAGGTATAAACTTCTATTTAATTATTTTATAATGATCTTGACAGCAGCTCATTGTTCTTACTGTTTGAAGGCAAATTTGGAGAAGTGGAATCGGAGTAGAGAAGGAAGTCTATGTGTTACGGTGCAATAATAATAGAAACAGCTCCAGTGTCAACCAGAGGATTTTCTTTTCTTTTTTTTTTTGTTTTCACTTCAAGCAGCGCTTGTGCCGTTTCGGTTGAGGGATGTCAAAGAGTTGGCGGCTCTCTGTGGAGCTCGGAGGTTTTGGACAGAATGAAAGGGACAACTGGACAGCACCAGTGAGCGGTTCACTGCTGGAGGTGGGGGACTTGGGCGCGGTGGAGGCTGCTGACGGAGGAAAACAGAGCCTGTTCTTTTCGCTGTATAGTAAAATGTGAGAACAGGACTCCAACCAGACAACTTCACCCACCGGTTTTCCCCAAAAACTAGAACTCCTCACAATGTTTCCGGGATTTATGTGATTATATATAATTATATATATGCATATAGTGGAAAAGGATTTGCCTCCTTGCAGATTTTTTCTTGCATTTTTTTCTATTTTATCACTCCTAAATGTTTCAGATCATATCAGGCAAAGATTACCTGAGTAAATTCAAAAATTAGAATCATAAAATGACTTTGGGTGTTTCCACACCTGACAGTCCGGTAGACTCGGTTCTATTTGTTGTTTTCTCAGCAGTTTGCTTTCACACTTTGAAAAACTTGTTCCCCTCTTTGCCTGTGTGGGCGCTGCACAAAGAACTAATGAAGGAAACGACACAAAAACTTCTAAAGAAGACACTGAGCACAACTTTGTCCTTCACAAAATGTTAATGTAAGTAGCGTCACATTTTAGTTGTAAGATTTCTTTCACATCTTTGGTGAAAGACCACGAGCCATTTCTCCGTCTGGAGCGAGACACAAGCATTTGTTTTGGTTACCCAGAATGCCCTCCGCTACAACCCGCTTCCTGCTTTTGGAACGGTTTCTGGTTCGCTTACATTCACGTATGCGTTCGAACCACACCAGCGTTCACTTCAAACGAACAGAGACCTCTGTAGGCGTTTGCTTTATTGACTCGCTTCAGAGTTTGATTTCGCGTTCACACCTCCCCAAATGAACCGGATTTTCTAGATAAACGAACTAGAGTTTGATTAAAGCGAATGGAGCCTTGAACACAACCTGTCTAACAATATGCAGCATGCCAAAGATCTTAGAAAGATATTACTACTCTAAGAAACAGAATTATTGACATCCATCAGTCTGGACAGGCTTAACAAGCCTTAAGGTCCATTTGATCTGCTGTCCCGTTGCGGATACTGACTAAGTCATTAGCTGCGTTTCCATTACAAGTAAGTGCAAAACCTTTTTAATACTCTGATAATGACGAAAAAAACGCAATTTCCCAATTGCGGTGTTACCATTTCCCTTTTTTGGGAATTTGCAGTCTGCAATTTTCTGGAAGAGCTGTGGATCCAACTCTTTCATATTACAAACTTTTGATGAGCTTTGCAATGCACCAGAACCAGAACTTTGTGATGCACACCTGGCTTTGCTGGAGACAGCTGTGCATTGTCCAAGGTGGCCAGTTCCTAAAAATAAGTATGTTGCCTCATGTATGCAAACTGGTGTGACTAGTGATAGAAACAAAGTGTTTCCATTGGCGTCTTTTTCAAAATGCATTCATTTTGATATGGCCAAAAAGCAACTTTATCCTACAACAAAAATGTATCAAAAATCGTGAAGGGTGAAGGGCATTTGGAATATGCAGCAAGACAAAATCCCAAAGCGCCAAACTTTCTGTATTGAAAAGGTTTTGGAGCAGTTTGGACAAAGACTGGGCTTAAATCTAACAAACATGCTGTGGTTTGACCAGATTGCTTGTGTTTGAAAACTCCTCAAGGTGGCTGAATAAAACCAGTCTGTGAAGTCAACCAGAAGTCATCGACACTGGTATAAAAGACTCATTGTCCGGTAATCTTGGGGAGCAGTGGCTCAGCAGGTTGGGGTTGCCCATGTAGCCAATAGGTTGCTGTCTCAGACTTTGCTGTTATGTCTTTAGACGAGACGCTTCACCCACTTTGACTGCTGGTGGTGTTCAGATTGAATTTCAGACTCCCTTCTGTCGGTCCACATCCAGGGCAGATGTTGGTTAGCTACGTTGTAGCTATGAATGAGTGAATGACCGATTGTAGCGTACAGCGCTTTGGAGTCCTCTGACTTGATAAAGTGCTAACAAGTGCAGGTCGTTCACCATTTTACCGTCTTCTGACGCTGTTCGGCTGGTTGTTTCCGCCAGGGTGGCCTCAACCAGCCGTTAGTTTTAGAGGTCAATGATTTTCTCAAGTTGGCTTGGGTAGTTCTTTTCATCTTGGCTAACTAAAGTTTCATATAAAACTCTGAGTTAATAAAATAAGACACATTTAAGTTTGACAAAAAAGCAAAAGTAGAAGAACTCTTCCAGGAGACAAACACTTCTTCACAGTATTATATATATATAAGAAAAAAAAATGGCAAAAGCAATCAATATTATAAGCTTAAAAAGTTGTTGTGTGAAATGTTGAATAATAAGCAATACTATAATAAGAGAGTAAAGTATGTTGTGGTGTGTACTACAATGTGTATTTAAGAGTTGACCAGTATAGCAATTTCACCTATCTGTTATTAAAATGTGTGCAAATGGGAATTAGCAAAGTTAATCTTTTTTTTTTTCCTTTTTTTTTTGTTTGAGTAGTTGTAAATACAAGTGCCAAGCACATGAAAAAAACTCAAATAAACGTTTATTTCATGTACGAAGATCGGATTTGTTTCATGTTTGTTCACCGAATGTTTTCATTTAAAGGGGCAGTATTGTGTAGTCGGCTTTTTTGAGCTTTACATCATGTTATGTTATTCCCCACATCAAAAACATACCCAGAGTGTTGCTTTGATTCTTTCATGCATGTTTGAGAAATCCTTCCATCCCCGTGGCAACCATTCAGCTGTGCAAAACGCTTGGGTGGACCTGGCTCCACCTTTGAGACGCAGCTCATCTAAGATATTGAGCTTCTGCCTCACAGAGCAGTCCTCCCCCACTCAGCTCCTTCAGACTAGCCATTAGCAATTAGCAAACACCTAGAACTGAACATCTGCTGAGTTAATTACAGGAGCTACTTCTCAGTATAACGCTGGTAAAAATGTTAAAGGGTTAATAGAGGAGCCATGTTGCTATGACTTCCTGAAGGCGGAATTTCAGAAAGAGCAGGAGCTTCTTAAAGAGACAGAGGCCCAAATTCAAGGCGCTAAGTCAGGAAGTAATATTTATTTTAAGTTATATTTGATATATCTAGAATTGTATAAAAACTGAAGGTAACATAGTTACTTGATTATGCTATAAAAAGGTACTGTGTGCCTGGAAAACACATAATACTGCCCCTTTGAAATCAGACAGAAAAATAAAAAGGTTATGTATATTCTTGAATGGAGAAACGATCATAAAAATGCTGATATCTAACTCTGTTGCACTCTATGCTAATTCACATCGGTTCTGATCTTTGTTTTGGTCGACTGAGTCTTATGACGTAAGCTAAGCAGCAGCCACCATAGATGAACAAAGGCCCAAAGAACAAGAGAAGCAGACTGTGGGCCTTGCCATTTCTGATGAAGATCTGCCACTGCATAAAACTTATTAAATGACTCAATCAAACAAGAAAACATCCTCTGCCTATAAAACGCAGCCATCTGCGATGGTCAGCAGCCAGGGTTTCTGTCATAAACCAAACTGAAGGAAAGGAACCCCCGAACCCTGATGGTTCTGTTTATCAAGCAAATAATAATAATAAAAAAAACCCAGACTGAACGCAATCAGCTGCACTGCTGTTCTGCTCGAAGCATATAAATATGGCACCTGTTTTTAAACACAGAAATCCCCTTATAATCATTTAAAGCTCCATGAAAGACAGAGAGAAAAAAAAAAAAGATGAGCCCCGCTCTGTGGTTCCCCTCTTGTTGCGCCGGCACAAGCCCCGTGATTTTAGCCGCAGCCAATCAGCATCCATTACATGGATGTCTCCTGAACAGCTCTCTCCCGTCACTTCCTATCACGAGCGTGGCCTCAACCATGAAATATCATATCTGAGCCAGCATCAGAAAACGAGGGGGGGCAGAGACGGCGACCAAACTATTGGAAACACCTGTTTTCCACGCATGACTCCAAATAATGAGCAGCGCGATGTAACAAAGGATGATTTCAGAATTTGGCCTGGCTCCATCTATCTGGACATTATTTTCGATAATTATTCACATTATCTGTCTGTTATGTATCGTTCCACTAATGTTAGGAATCATCCAGCTGCTCCCACACATCTTTAACCCAAATTTACTTCTGGGTCTTTGGAATCAGAAACGTAATGCAAAGCAGGTCCAGTTTTCTTTTTTATAAACCGCAGCTATCAATCAGGGCCCTAACAGGAAAAGTATGGCGAGGCATGAGTGGGAGCTCCTAAGCCTTTTATGGTGGCGTCTTCAATTAGAAACAAAACAAGCAAAAAGCTCCGTTGACTGATTGATGGTTCAGTGTGCCTGGCCTGCCATAAAAGCAAAAGAACTGAAGATCCAGGCCGCGGGTGTTTTAATGAGATCCTCTGACAGAGATGACGGTTTTGGGCTCAGTTTGAGTAAGAGCACTTTTTGGATGCAAGGTACCCCCCCCTGTTCTCCGTCAAGAGACCTGAAAACATCTCGCACATTTTCAAAGGCTCAGAAGTCGCTCTCCGGTGAACCGAGCCGAATCCCGGGACGACCGAGAAGAAGACCTGGTAAAAAAAAAAAAAAAAAAGAGAGAGAGAGAGAAACAGACTTCTGGTTTAATTTCTGAGCTGCATGCATCTGGTTTTTATAAAGAGTGCAAGCTTATATCACACACTTTGATTGGGAATTCTTGGTAAACTATTGCCCTCTTGTGTTTAATCCTCTCTTGTGCTTTAGGTTCAGTCAGTAAATTACTGCAGACAGTACACAGATACACACTTTGCCGAGGTGTTGCAGTGGGCCAGCATGTGCGTTGGGACTCCAAATCACCAGGGTTCAAATTGCAGAGGACCATCTCAGACTTTTGCCCATTTTACACCTGCCCTTCGTTTGTCCTCCTTAAAAAACCCATCTTGAAACTATTGTAGGATTGCTAGAGTCATGATACAGATGTCAAGGAAAGGAAAAACATAGACAGTAAAGAAAAAAACAGCAGCTGGCTTCCTGCTGTTTTAGCTAGATGCAAGTGTAACCCAGGTTTAAATAGCTCTCACTAAATGTAAACTTTTCATAAAAATAGCTATAAATGCATAAATAGGAGAATAAATAGAGAATAAATAAGTCTTAAAATAGTTAAAAACGATCATATAAAAGTAATAATTACGGACATTAAAAAAGCTTTATTTCATGTTATCATATTTTGTTTGGTTCAAAACCGTATGAAACAGTTTTATTTTGTCAGCAGCTAAAACAGTCAAGTATGAGAAACATCTCTTATTCTGAAGGGTCACATTGATGTGTAGCCCATGTGACTTGCTCCAGCCAACCGGGTTGCTCCGTTCTCTGGCGCTAGAAGAAGAAGCAGAGAGAGCGAAGAAGAAGAGAGAAGGAAGAAGCTA
>CAEGAG010234170.1:0-13362 GCA_903067065.1 Brachyrhaphis terrabensis | reverse complement strand
GGACCATCAGGAAAGAAAACAGACTAAAACTTAAAATATTCCAGTTTCAGGTAGAAACCAGGCAGGAGTCGGTACAGATCAGAATCAACTCTGATCACATTCCAGTACATCCTCCTGTATTGTAGATGGCACCGCAATGTGAAGTTTATATTTATTGTTTTACTAAGTTCATGCTGTTGAATTAAATTATGAGGCTTATTACTCTGTTATCTGCCACCTCCAGTCTATTCTGTGTTAGCAGTAATTTGCTTACAGGAATGAAGTTTCTCAGAGTTTCCATTTGGCTCTTAATGATCTGCTTCCTGTAGATGTTTGATGTGTCAACCAGTCTGGCAGCTAAAACTTCAGATTTAAATGTTAATGAATCAGAGATGATGCTGAAAACACCTGAGTGTTTTATCCACATTCAGAGTTAAAAATGAGGATATTTCCATGTGAGAATGTGGTGAGAGTGGATTCAGAGGAGACGACGTTTCCAGGCTCATGAACACGGTTCACATGTTTCTAATGAAATCTGTGGTGATGTGATCAATAATGCCTGAGCAGAGCGTTGAGAGCACGTTGGTGGACATGGAGTCCAGCTGAGAAAAGGTTCCAGCAGGACCTGGAGCCGGGCTTCGGGCCGCTCTGATCGGACCGCAGCTCCGTCATGAAGCACGGCGTTTCCCTGAAGCGACTGCGGCTCAATAAAATGCAGAAACATCATGAATATTTCAGTTCATTTGATCCAATGAGTTCTAAAAGCTCTGCTGAGCGAGCCCAGGAATCAGAACCGGGCCGGGCCGCTTTCATCGTCGCCATGTTCACATCAGAGGCCGAAGCTTCTGTCTGTCGAGGACGGGACGCTCCGGTCGGCTGCAGGTCGCTCTCGCCGTCGCCATGGTTACCGCCAGAAGCTCGTCAGACGCTGTTCCTCACATCTTCGTCCTCCCGTTTTATGATAAAACAGCTTGCCATACCAGGGGCTCAGTTGTTTCCAGACGGGAGGAAGGGCAGACTCAGCAACTCGTCAACTTCTGGCAACTCGTCAACTTCTGGCAACTCATCAACCTCTAGCAACTTGTCATCCTCCTGCATCTTGGCAACCTCTGGCAACTCGTCAACCTCTTACTATTCTGTTTTTACCCAAACAGTTTCATATTCAGACTTGTGTAGTAACTAGTTACATTTACTCAGTTAGTAACTAGTTACATTTACTCAGTTAGTAACTAGTTACATTTACTCAGTTAGTAACTAGTTACATTTACTCAGTTGCATGAGGAACTATCCTGTATATTTTGCTTTTATTCTGAAGTATTTTCTTCTTTCCTGAGTAAAATTTCTGATTTTTTAAAGCTTCATGTCTTTTATATTGAAAAACTGATTTCTTTCAATAAAAATTTAAATGTAGATAAATTTTGTTACTTATATGATTTATTGTCTTTTTCGTCCTTAAAATGCCAAAATTTCTGCTTAACTTTATATTTTGCTCCGTCTGATGTCATATTGAATGATTGATCATTTGATCGGTTACTCAGTACTTGAGTAAACTTTTTAAGATACTTTTTACTCTCACTTGAGTAAAAATATGTTGAAGTAGATCTAATTGTAGGTTATCTACTCTGCCCACCTCACCAGGTACAGGAAGTGATGTCATTTCCCTCTAACTGACCATCTGAGCACCTTCAGGGTTTTTAAGAGACTCGGCTGAGTTGGGAACAGTCAAAGTCGCTGCAGCTGCAGAGCAGAAAGACGTTAATGAAATGTCAGAGAGCAGCGCTCAGCGGCGCCGGTTCCTTTTAATGCAGCTCTTACCCTTCAGAACCGACTCGGTTCTGACGTTAAACGGTTCCTGAAGTTCAGCTCCAGAGTTCATCCATGTGTTTTAATCTCCGCAGGTGGAATCTGCATCGCTCAGTCCCTGAAGATTCCCCACGAACACAAACCGTCGGACTTTGACAAAATCATCCGGCAGCTGCTGGACACCCGCTACGCCAGAACCGTGGTTCTGTTCGCCTCCGACGAGGACATCAGGTAGCCGGAGCTCTTCTCCATCAGTCCGTCCTGGTAACGGCTCGTCGCTCTGTTACTACATTCAGTTCATTCAGTGGAGGTTATTTCTACAGAGCCAGCTCACAGCAGATCGTTGAATCTAATCGTTCCTTCCTGGTTATCATCAATGCATCAGGTTCAGTTTATTTTTCAGATTAGTTTTCTTAAATCTGACTGAAACTATTTAAATGTTTTTAGAATTTTTTCAGGCAGAATTTGGATGGTTTGTTTGTTTCTCTGTCCTTAAAATCATCATGTTCATTTAATTTACTCTGTCCTGAATTTCCTTGCTTTGGGACAATAAAGGGTATTGATTAGAGAGTTTAATGAATCCGTTAATAATCAGATCAGATGAAGCCTTGCAGTTCGTCAGCCGCCTCTCTGGCCCTCCAGGCTTCCATAGAAGCTGAGCTCTGGGTTTTGCTTTGGCTGCAGGGGAATCCTGAACGCCTCGAAGCGGGCCGATCAGGTCGGACACTTCCTGTGGATCGGCTCCGACAGCTGGGGGTCTAAGAACAGCCCCATCCACCAGCTGGAGGACGCCGCCGTGGGCGCCATCACCATCCTGCCCAAGAGGGCCACCATCAGCGGTGAGTTCAGGGAAACACCGGCTCACCCCGGGTTGATGGGATCCCTGGAGAAAAGCAGACGTCAGACTGGATCCATCCGTTTATCGTCTCCAGATGTCTGAACTTCACCTCTCTGCTTCATAAACTCCAAACATTAAATGTTTGTGAATGTAGCAAATAATCAAATATTTCAACAAAATCTCTTACATGCAGATACAAAAACCTAACTTGGTCATCATGGAAAATGTAGTTTTATCACAGATAAATCATATTTACTCGTAATATTTTATCTTTCAAGATGGCCACCATGGTTGTCATGGAGAATATATGTTTTCTTTAAAATAATCTGTAGTTATTACCAGTGGTTGGCACAAATGAGTAAAACATTAAGTTCACTAACAGAATCTTCACTACGCTAAACACATAAAAACATTAGCATAAGCTAATGCTAACATTAAGTCTCTCAGTCGGTCTCACATCTTCATTTGAGACTCGCTAACAGGAAAGTCCTCAGGTTCTTATTTTTTTACTTTTTATTGCTTTAAAGCTGCATGAACAGCAGGAGCAGAGTGGATTCTGTAGCATCCTCATCATCCATCAGCAGGAAGGATTATTGAGCCTCAGAAAAGTTCAGTTTTTATTGTTGACATTTCTGCAGAGAACCAGGAATTATTTCAGGCTGGTGTAAAGATCATTTCCAACAGGCTCCATTTTACAGCTTTTATTTAGACTGTGCTCTGATTTAACCTTTGACTCAATCAGCACATATTTGAATGAAGTGACATTTCAGAGCGTTACAGACAGGAGCAGAAGGAATGTGCTGCAGGTCAGCCAATATTTCACAAGAACCTGAGGGAGGAAGATGAAGGTCTGCCAGTGCTTCACTTCTCGCCTTTCCTCAGACATAATGATTAAAAATGAAAGAAAAGGCCAAACAGACTCAGAAGATCTGCTTGATTTGACATTTACAGTGAAGTTATCTGCTGATTATTGAGTTTTTGTGCAGCTAGCAGCAGAGTTCCTCTCTGCTTTGCGCCACCTGGTGGCTTTGCTCTGTCCATGCAGACACTTCAAGTGTTTATTCAAATATGACTTTAGAAGCTAGAAGAACTGGGAGAGTCAATGCAGCTGCTATAAGTTTATTTCCTACAAGAGTTGACACTAAAACAAGTTTACAGTAAAATATTAGTTGACATCAGGCTAAAAACAATGAAATACTGTAAGAAAATCTGTTGTTTTTCAGGTATTGTTATTTGCGATCAGCAATCGGCGATAAACCTGTTCTGGGATCGATTGGTAGTACCACCGTCCTCCACTAGGGGGCTTTACCCTCCAGAGATGCAAGAGGAAAACAACAAAATGCTTTTAGGAAAATGACAGAAACAGTAAAATTACTTTAGATTTCTGGTCAGTGAATGAACCGGGTCAGACTGGCATCACAATCAATCAATCAAATTTTATTTGCATACCACCTGTCAGCAGCAAGGCTTTTCAAAGTACTTTAAAAAACCACACAGTCAGCATCACATTCTGCACATTAATTAATGTTTCAAAAGCAGCTGAGGTTCAGTCTGGATTTAAAGGAACTCACTGTTTCAGCTGTTCCAGATCTGTGGTGCATAGATGCTGAATCCTGTTTCTCCATGTTTGTGTTTCTGCTCTGCAACCAGAACCAGAACCTGAGAGGGTCTGGAAGGTTGCTGTGACGACAGCAGATCTTTAATGTATTGTGGTGCTAAACCGTTTATAGTTTGTCCTCTGAGTTAAAGGGAGTGAAGGACTGTAGAACCAGTTGGTGTAGAACCAGGTGACGTCTCTGTCTTCCTGGTTCTAGTCAGAACTCCAGCAGCAGCGTTCTGGACCAGCAGGTTCTGGACCAGCAGGTTCTGGATGTCGGTTTGTCAGTCAGACCTGCTGCTGGATGAGTTTCTCTGATCGGAGACTTTAGTCTCTGGTTCTGGAAATGTTCTGGCCCACTGTGGAACCGGCTTTATAACGGCGGAGGAATACTTATCGCATCGTTTATCGGTTAGCGTGATAAATTTATCGTGATAATAAGAATTTTGGTTTATCGCTGTCATAACTTCCATATAATGAGGTTTAAAAATCCCCAAAACCGTTTTATTATTTTTCTCGCCTTTTGTTCAATGAAAACATCAATAAATGCCAATAAATCTGAAAACACTGTGTGCAGTTTAGTGATACAAATCATGTTTTTTATGTGACTGGTGTCCTAAAACGCGTTACCCATGGGAATGTTTTTTCAGGAGCAGTATTTGTGTTAGTGGGGCTGTAATTCCTGTGACACTCAGTCACCTAAAAAGAAGAAATAACGGCTGAAGAGCTCAGCAGCGTCCTCACACCCGGCGGAGAGAAGAGGCTGTGAAAACCAACAAGGTGAGAACTGCAGGTCAACTGGCAGCTTGTCCTCCTGACGAACCCTGGAGAACGTCAAGCTGAGCCGCCTGGGCCTGGAAAGGTCACCGGGAGGTCATCGGATTGTTGAGCCGCTGCTTCAACCTGAAGCAAACCAGAGCAGAGACAGACGGTGGAAAAACTGCTGGGATTTACTGAGGATTCATCATTCCCACCAGCCGACTCCAACCCGACTCCGGTCCGGTCCAACCCGACTCCGGTCCGGTTCAACCCGAAATATTTGGATAGCAACTTAAATATTTAGTTCCTTAGTTTGAAAAGTGAACTCCATTTTATTTTCTGTTCGGTTAAATAAACCAAATGATTCCTGTAACTCTGCAAACAGCGCCCCCTAGTCCTGCTCTGCGGTTGATTCCTGAAGGATGTGAGGAAGCTTTAGTTTGTTTTCTGGAAGATCTGCTGAGGATTTTCCTGAAGTTTCTCCTGAAGCCAAACGAGGTGAGAGCATAAAATGTTCCCTGGAGTAAAGCAGCTCTTCATCCACAGCAGCAGAGATGAATCACTTTCCCTCAAACGTTCGACAAACTGTTCAATGTTTGCTTCTCTGAGCTGCTTCTGCTTCACGTTCAGCTGTATGCAGAAATAAAGACGGATCTCTGACTGGGTTCCTGAGAATCCTCCAGACTCAGAGGAAACGTCTGAAGCAGCTTCAGCCATTTCTGCTGCTGTTTGTGTCCCAGTTAGAGGGAGAAGCTGGAACTGGACTCGGTTCTGATTAACGCCGTCGCTACAGGAAGGTGGCCGGATGTGCAGCAGCTCCATGTTGGATCCACAGCAGAAGCAGAGTCTCCTCCTCGCCAGGAAGTGGCTGCGCACCGCCAGGAAGTGGCTGCGCACCGCCAGGAAGTGGCTGCGCACCGCCAGGAAGTGGCTGCGCACCGCCAGGAAGTGACTGCGCACCGCCAGGAAGTGGCTGCGCACCGCCAGGAAGTAATCCTCGCTGGACTTCCTGTGAGGAAACGGATTCATGGAGCTGAAAGTCTTTTCCTCCCGTTGCATCAGATGCAGAGATTCTCCTCTTCATCACCGCGACGCCTCAGAAGACGTTCCTCCTGCTAGTGAAACCACTTCTGGGTCCGGAACAAGAACCGAACCGTCCGGATCCGTTCACTGCAAACATTTACGTTTCTAAACAAGGAGACATTTTAGCCATAAAATGTTTTTGTGGTTAAAGTTTACAAAAAAAGTTGAATCATCTGTAAAAATTATTTTTAATAAAATGTAAGTTTTTATTTGGAAGGTTTTGCATAAAACTGACATATGAAACCGTCATGAACATGAATTAGTCTGCATGAATGTTTATGCCTGTTATGATGCTTTAAAACTTACATTAACAGAAAATAAATGTCGTTATTTACTGAATGATTCATAAACATTCATTCAGACGCCTTCATATTCATAATGGTATCATGTTAGCCTGATGCTAAACTCTCCCAAACATCAAATGTTGTTTTATAAACGTTTTCAGCATTTGAACATTTATTGTTGCTTAAATAGAAATAAAGAAACATTAGAGGGGAAGTGAAGTTGAGTATTCTCTCCTGCACCATTAAATATAATAATTAAGACACTGATGATGAAGGTGGCTCCTCTTCCCGCCAAAACGTGACGAAAACAACGAAGATGAAGCTCAAACATCCAAACTTCTTATTTATTCACAGATTAAATAAATATAATTTGTTGTTAGAAAGCAAAGTTGTAAAAATAAACATGTTTGTGTCTGATTGGACTGCAGGTCCAACGTTCAGAGAAAAGAACTGTTCAAAGGAATCGGGTCGTTTGTGAACATCACACCAGAACCTTTATAGGTGCCAGTAATGCAGCTTCACTGCAAAATCACCAAATATTTTCTTCTAATTTCTACTTAAAATATTTTAGTTCACTTGAAATAAGACCAAACTAACCTGCAGTAACTTTCCAGGAATATATGGAAGCTTCTTCATGTCAACAATCCCTTAGCATTGATCAAATGTTACTGGTTCCAGTGAGACATTATTTCATTTACTTGAGAAAAATGTCTTGTTAAAAGTGGAATAATCTGCCAGTGAAGCAGATTATTCTGAACCAAGCTCCTCTATCTTACTGGAAAGTTTCCTGTAAGTCAGTTTGTTTTATGTCAAGTGAACTGAGACATTTTAACTATAAACCAGATTAAATATTTGGTGTTTTTGCAGTAAAATCTTTGTTTTTAGACCTGAGAATCTGTTAGGAAGAGCCGAATCTTTTTAAACCTTCATCCTTCTTTTTCTCAGCCGGTTGTTTGATCCAAACCACCCAGAGTCTGAAAGCTCTGCCCAGCGACCCGTCCTGCTGCCTGACCTCTGACCTCCCCTCTGGCAGCGGAGCGCGCCGCCGCCTCCATTTCTGTCACTCCAGCCACTCACCCAGAAAATGTAGAGACAAACATCTGCAGGGCAGGAAGTCTGCTGTCCATCACTTCCTGGAGGTTTACAGCTGATTCTGCAGACGGGACCGGTTCAGGTTCTGGTTCTGGTGGTGACAGAACCAGAACCACTGAGGGGAAAGTGAGCAGCGTCTCTGTTTGAAGACGAACTCGGCTCTAACGTTTTCTGCTCGGTGAAGCCGACTCGTAGCGGTTTGGACCAAACGCTGCGGCGAATCCAGAGGTTTCATCCAGACCCGGTTATGTTCTCCAAATGTTGGCTCTGCTGCTGCAGCATCGTAACGCTGCTGCAGCAGCGTAACGCTGCAGCATCGTAACCACGCTTCCAGGGAGAAATTGCAGCCAAGCTGTGCAGAGACTCTTGATTCTCTGCAGCAGAACAAAATGCTGCTGGAAATTTAACCCCAATAACATTTGATTCTTCGACGGTTTTCCTTCAGTTATGGAGAAAATGGAACAAAATTCAGATTAATTTCATGTTTCAAAGTTGATGATCATCTGTCACCAGATCCAAACTGGATCAGATGGATTCTGGATCAACAGTGGATCCATGCAGAGCGATGGAGCGTTTCTCTTCATCACCTCCTGACTGGCTCCTCTTCCTCTTCACCTCCTCAGTGACTTTCAGCTCCACGCAGAGAAACACGAGGTGAAGATCCTGATTTTATCCTGTCAGGAATTATTCATATTTATGCATCGCTGGGATCGTTTGGGAGCGTCAAGGACGTCTGAGGCAGTCTGTGACGGTGAGGCTACAGCTCCGTCTGACGGGGAAGATTAAGAGCTCCTCTTCAGATTATAGCCTCCCATAACTCTGACTGTCAATAAACACATGAAGGGAGTCAGGAAACGACAGCGCTGACTCTGAAGCTGAACTTTTCCAAAGCTCCAGGTTCCACTGGGTTTTAAAGGGCAACTCTCTGGAGGAAACGCGTTTGGTTTCCAGGTGATGAAGAGGAACCGGAGCTGGGAGGTCAAACCATCATGTTGCAGGAAAAGCTCAGAGATCCCGATCCTATCTGACCTCTAGGTGGCGCTGTTCACAAATTTACACAAACTTTCGTAGGAGAAAGAAGTGGGGTTTATTTATGGGGTTTTTCTTTCAGTCATATTTCACCATATTATTCATTCTTTTAATAATGTCACAATTCCAAATTAAATACTCAATTAGCAAGCTAAATACTTAGTTTGAAGCTAAATATTTAGTCTCTATGCAAATGCAGTTGCTGATCCTGGAAATGGACTACCAAAATAAAAGCTATTTCTTCATCGATTGTCTTCCTCTTTTCATCTCAGCTGAAAACAAAGTGAGACGTTTTTATCGGAGACACTTCCACCTGCAGGAGTTTATTCTGAAGCTCTAAAACCCAGCTTTTATTTTGATAGTCCACTTCCACTTACCGACAAGTGAATTTGCATATGAACTAAATATTTAAATTGGAGCTACAGTAAATATCAGATTGTAAACTAAATATTTAGCTAGCTACATGACCAGCTCAATGTTTAGCTAGGTAACTAAATATCAGCTAGCTAACTAATGCTAGCTAATATTTAGCCAACTTTAGCTAAATATTAGCTAAATACATTAAATATCTAGCTAGTAAAATAGCTTCCTGAAGCTCCAATGTAAATATTGCCTAACTAAATATTGAGCTAAATGTGTAGTTTAGCTAGCTGGATGATGTGCAGCTCATATTTGAGCTCAGAGACGTTTGTCCTCCAGGACTTCCTGTCCAGACCTCAGACTGCTCTGGGTTCAGCCGTCCAAACGTTTCTCATCATAGAAATAAAAACTGACTGATTCAGAGTAAAGAGGAATTAAAAAGCCATTCGTGTCTGCAGCAGCTCCACTCTGACTCTGAATGATCTTTAGTTTTGTTGTTGATCTGTTAATAATCAGGAAGCTCTTGCAGACGTCCTGTCCTCCATGCTGCTCCTGCCGGCGCTGCGTTCAGGCAGCAACGTGCAGCAGAAGGAGGAAGCTCTCCCCTCTGACTCCACTTGAGCCGAGCCTCTCGAAGGCGAGCAGATAAACACTTGCACGCTGTGGAGGATGCTGTGAATAAAAGCCGTTGCTGCTGTCTTCCAGGCTTCGACGCCTACTTCATGTCGCGGACCCTGGAGAACAACCGGAGGAACGTCTGGTTCGCCGAGTACTGGGAGGAGAACTTCAACTGCAAGCTGATGAGCTCCTCCAAGAAGGACGACAGCAGCAGGAAGTGCACAGGTCGGTGTGAAGCCGGTGACATTTCTGCTTTTCTCTCATCTGTTTATCAGGTTTATACCAGAAACCTTTTATTTATTAATAGAGGAGGATTCGAGGTGTGCATAAGACTGACATAAACATGAAGGAGTCTTTATGAGCGTTTATGACTGAAGTGTCATTCGGTAAATAATTCAAAAGTAATAATTAAAATCCTTTAAAAGTGCCAACTCTACATTAAAGTGTAATTATTTACAAAATAATGCAAAGTTGGCACTTTTAATGGATTTTTAATTATTTACCAAAGTGATTTTCTATTTTATTTAACAATTTTTTTGTTTTGGTGTATTTTATTTCAGACTCTTGGCAACTTTTTTGTCTTTTGCATTTTATTGTAAATTGTTTAATTTTATTTAGTCACTTTTTTATTTTTAACACTTAATTTTATTTTCAGTGTTTATTATTTCATCATTTGATTTAGTTTCGTTTTAAACACTGGAAGGAAACATTTTCTGGTTCCTGTTCTCCAGATACTGACTGCTCAGCTGATGAACTTCTGAACCGATAAACAGTTTTTAACTGTTAATGATGGTTCTGGTTCTCCTGGTCTGGTTCGGTTCAGACGGACTCTGTGCATCGCCTCAGTTTTCCGTCGCCGTGGCAACAGAAACGCCACGGCGACGGAAAACAGCAGCTGCTCTCCGATCTGTGAAGCTCTGCGGCCCGAACGCTAATGAACCGGTTCTGTTTGGACTATTGATCCAAACAGGAACATATTAGCTTGTGGGGTTTATTTTCCCTCCTCCATTATTGGCTCTAATTTCCGTCTCTGACTGATTTATTCTGGACGATATGAACTCTGGAGGCTCTGATTCATTTGCTCCGTATCATTTATGGTCAGAGGCTCATTTCCCTGGAACAGTTTGTTCTCCGGGTCGGAGACGACCAGCACAGCAGTCGGACCCTCCGGTCCAGAACCCGCAGAACAAACCCAGGATCCTTCATGTCCTGCTAAACTGGATTTTCCCTGACAGTCAGAACCAGTTAATGGGCCGAACTTGTGAGCAGAAAGAAGAATTTTTACTTTAGTTTCACTGAGTCGCTGCGCAAAGAGGATAAAAAGTAAAGGAGGAAAGTGAAGCATCTCCAACAACCTGGACTTTAACACAAGAACTAGGATTCATTTATTACACAGCTTTTAATGCAGCGGGGTCCAAAGTGCGGTTTGTGGGCCATTGCTGGACGGAGATGCTGGACGACTACACAGGCTAATAAGGAAAGCTGGCTCTGTTGTGGGGACTGAACTGGACTGCATCACCTCAGTATCAGACAAAAGGACCCTGAACAAGCTACTCAACATCATGGACAACGACTGTCACCCTCTCCACAGTCCCATCATGAAGCAGGAGAGCCTGATCAGCTGGAGACTCCCTGACCTGCTCAACAGACAGACTCAGGAAGTCGTTTGTACCAAGGGCCATACGACTGCATAACGCTTCACTGAAGGGTGGGAGAGAAGGAGACTTCTCCGCATAGTCCATCTAGTACAGAGTATTATTTGTCCTACTGAGTGTTTACTTAGCTTACTATCAATGTACTGCCACTTTAATTCTTTATTACAAGTTATTTCATCTGCTCAAATATCTACACTTGTACTGTTACATATATATACTGCTGCGCTGTTATATTACTATATACTACTTTTTAATGTCAACATGACACATGCACATATTTATTGATGTTAATATGCTCATATTCATTTATCTGTACTTTCTATCTGCCTTAGTAATGTTGAGCTGGTAACTGTCTTAAATTTAGCATTTAGGATTCTAGTGTTTTTCTTTAATACTTTCATCTCTTAGTGATGTTGAGCTGGTCAGTGTGTCACATTTCAGTATTCCAGCGATTTTGTAATATACGGTTGAACTAAAGTGTATGTTGTGTGTATTGTCTAAAGCTACTGGGACCTTGAATTTCCCCTTGGGGATCGATCTATCTATCTATTTGTGGCTCTGGGACTGAGGGGTTTTTTGGCCCTCACCTTGTTCTGTATGGAGACTTTTTATTTTTAATCAAGGTTAAGTTATTATATAACAGTAATAATGAAACTGTATAGACAAAAACTCGCCTGAAGGATCAAACCGGCAGTTCAGGATGGAATCGTTTTTTAAGCTTTATTGGCTCTACTGGCCTTTATTTGATGGTGAATTGACAGGAAAGAGGGCAATGAGGGACGGGGCAAAGGTCACCAGGCCGGGAATCGAACCTGCGTCGAGGACTAAGGCCTCCATGTGTGGGTTGTGCCGAACCGCCACCGCAGCACCGAGGACGATGTTTGTCCTCATCGGAGCTGGACGGTCAGAGTGGACACGTGGCGTCATCCTGTCCCGACAGCAGCCGGTCGTTCCTGCGCCGGCTGTCCTGCTGCTGCAGCCCGTCGTCACGGCGACAGACTGCAGCCGTTTACAGCCGCTCTGCCGTCCTGATAACATTATCCCGCCGCGTCTGGGGGACGCGAGGACGAAGGACAGATAAGTGGCGGTCACTGAGAGCGGAGGCGGTCGGGGAATCCTGCTGGGAGAAAACAATCAGCAAAACATGGAGGGTTTCTGACCGACTCTGAGGAGGAGAGAAATCCTGCTGACACCTGAGACCATCTGGACACCAGAGACCATCTGGACACCTGAGACCATCTGGACACCTGAGACCATCTGGACACCTGAGACCATCTGGACACCAGAGACCATCTGGACACCAGAGACCATCTGGACACCTGAGACCATCTGGACACCAGAGACCATCTGGACACCTGAGACCATCTGGACACCAGAGACCGGCTGGACACCTGAGACCATCTGGACACCTGAGACCATCTGGACACCTGAGACCATCTGGACACCTGAGACCATCTGGATATTTTGCTGTTTGCTAAATATTTAGTTAACAATCAAAATATTTAGTTTGAAGTTAATTATTTTGTTAAACTAAATATTTAGTTGGTGTGAAGGGTGACAGATATGGAGCCCAAACAGTTTTGGTGACTTTATAATGTTTCAGTTAAAGTCCCGTTTCCCGACTGGCTCCTCCAGCTGCTGATCTTCCTTCTCGCTCATTTTCTCCTCTGGTCTCTGTTTCAGGTCAGGAGCGAATCGGCGTCGACTCCAAGTACGAGCAGGAGGGCAAGGTGCAGTTTGTGATCGACGCCGTGTACGCCATGGCGCACGCGCTGCACAACATGCAGCGGGACCTGTGTCCCGACGTGTCGGGCATCTGCCAGGAGATGGAGCTGGCCGGTGGGAAGAAACTGCTCAAGTACATCCGCAACGTCGGCTTC
The DNA here is from genome assembly GCA_903067065.1 of Brachyrhaphis terrabensis. Lineage (NCBI taxonomy): Eukaryota > Metazoa > Chordata > Actinopteri > Cyprinodontiformes > Poeciliidae > Brachyrhaphis > Brachyrhaphis terrabensis. Next base: position 385 of record CAEGAG010234170.1, on the reverse strand, counting down.
AACGGTGAGTGGGCCGCAGCGGCGCCGGCCTTCTGCGGCCCATAAAGCCGCAGCGCTGCGGTCCAAGGCTGCAGGGCGTCAGAGTGACAAACACCCAGGCTGCTCCGCGTCATAAACGCGCTGGAGGAAAACGTGACTCTCATCCTAAAACCTTCCATCATCACAGTTTCTCCCAGCTGGGGACAAATAGATCAGATCCAGACTAAAACTGTAGAGTCAGACAGCAGGATGGAAACTGATGAGTTCAGTTTAAAGGGTCATAATGAGACTGGATGATAGAATCGATTATATTAGAACCAGAACTCCATCATCTGCTCCACCTCCAGCTGCTGTGGTTCTGAGTCAAACCAACCTGTTCCCCTCCTGGCCTGTGGGGGCGCTGCAC
>CAEGAG010234122.1:0-13608 GCA_903067065.1 Brachyrhaphis terrabensis | reverse complement strand
ATATTTCTTGCTGAAAAGTTGCATGTAAGTTAGTTTTGCCTTATTTCAAGCCTACTAAGATTCTTGAACTAGAAACTAGAATAAAAATTTGTGTTTTTGCAGTGTAAAAACAAGTAAGCTATAAAAATCTAAAACTAATTTCCGGTGCACTTGTTTTCTTTCCAAGGATAACCTCCAACAGCAACATGAAATGATGGGAATGGCCTCCCAGACTGGAACGTCCCACTCCTCCCTTGCCACCACTCCTCCCTCCACCGTTCAACCTATGCGGCAGAGCTCTGTTGCTCCGCCTCCGACCCAGCGCGTCAAGTCCCAGACTTCCCACCAGCTATCCGTCAGTGCGGCGGCCGCGCCCGCCGCCTCTGGTAAAAGCCGTCCGCAGAGCGGGAACCTCCTCCAGTCTCCAGAGTCGGGCTACGGCGGCAGGCAGCACGGGCCCCGGCAGCTATCGGTCAAAGACAACACTGCCCCGGGTCTTCCCCACCAGCAGAGCTCTGTCAGGGAAAGCGGGAGTCCACAAGGGACCACCAGTCAGAGCACTCAGCAGTCACCACAGCAGTCTCAACAGCACCTTTTGAAACCCTCCATGAGTAAACAGGTAACACCTGCACACTCTCTGTGTCTCATCTTCTCCGGGTCATCATGTCTTCTCACAGCTTTCTCTGGAGGACAACTGCATAGTTTTTATATAACTATAGACACTTTGAATAATTTCCTAGTGGTTATGAAAATAATTTACAACCACTTCAGAGCTTATTCTGAATTTAGTAGTTATTTTTTTCTGCATTACATTTATGTAATTTTGTATTTTGCTTGAGTTCTGTAAAGTATTTTGAATTCCTTCAGTGTACACTGCAAAAACACAAATCTTACCATTTACTTTTGGTCTGTTTTATAGTGCAAATATCTTAGTACACTTGAAATAAGACAAAACTTACAAGTAACTTTTCAGCAAGATATAGGAGCTAAAAAAATACTTCTAACATCAACATGTGAAAACTTCAGCCTAATAATTCCTTAATATAGATGAAAAATGACTAGCTTCACTGGTCTGTTATTTCACTTATAGCAAGACATTTTCCCATGTTACAAGTGAAACAGTCTGCCAGTAGAACTCATACTTTTTATCAATATTAAGGAATTATTGACTTAATACAAGCTCCTATCTTGCTGAAAAGTTAGTTTCAAGTTTTGGCTTATTTCAAGTGTTCAAAGGTATTTGCACTAGAACCTAGATAAAAATACTTGTGTTTTTTTCGCAGCGATACATGTGGATAGCCTTTCTGTGCCTTCTTGTCCAATAGTAAGCCTTCCTTCTGTCTTCCCAGGGCTCCCAGTCACCTACCACCCTCAATCCCCCGACCCCAGCGAACGAGCGAACAGTGGCCTGGGTCTCCAACATGCCTCACCTGTCGGCCGACATCGAAAGTTCACGAATTGACCGAGAGGATTTCAAGCTCAAGGAGTATTCAAAAAGCATGGATGAGTCGCGCATGGACAGGGTAGGTGTCATTTTAGCACCAGTGGTTCTTTTGCTGAACCAAATTCAGATAATATCAACACTGTCAAGAGACACAATATAAACACAATTGAGCCTAAGTTGTAGATATTGTCGACTAATTTAATTCAGAATAAAGAACAACATGTGGCCACAGATCCTCATATATTACTTAAGAAGGATTTTTTTATAAAAGCTGAATGGATATAATAACACTTTGCATGAATCTGATGTTTTAATAACCTAAATAACACATTAGAAAACATAAATATCTTTGTTGTAGAGGTTATATGTTTAATTTAACAGAAAAATGTGTACATGATTTGAAAACATATCTTATTTTGTTGAGATACAGTTTCATTTAATTGTGATGAATTAATTATATACTCTGCAATGAACTCAATTTAAGTTATTAATCAAATCCCACCACTATATTTTTACATTCTTGACTCTTGTCACTTTAGTTTATATGTTGCTTCCGAAAAGCACGATTTTTGGTTTAGAGTTTTTATTTCAGCTTTTATTACTTTTTCACTCTAGTTCAGTTTAGTCTCACTGCATGCAAGAAACAAACTGCAAAGAAATTTAAGGTGGTTCAAAACTACACAATGTGTTTGCATTTACTTGCACATTTGAGCCCTGTTAACCTCCAAACATGTCAAACCAAGCTGTTTCCTGTCGCTGCCTCAGGTCAAAGAATACGAGGAGGAAATCAACTCTTTGAAGGAGCGTCTACTGATGTCTCACAGAAAGCTGGAGGAGTACGAGAGGAGGCTCGTAGTGCAGGAGCAGCAGACCAATAAGATCCTCCTACAGTACCAAAACCGTCTCGAGGACAGCGAGAGGAGGCTACGACAACAGCAAGTGGAGAAAGACTCCCAAATTAAAGGAATAATTAACAGGTAACTGGAGGCTGTTTTTGGGCTGTTCTTTCATAGGCAGAACAAACACTTTAATGGGGAGCATTTAATGGAAGAAGACATCATTTTTCCCCTGACATGTGGTAAAAGTGGCAAATTCTCTAAATGCCAGATTGCTAAACATAATTAAAATTATTCTAATCTGACAAGTGTGTAAACGTAGGGGGCTTCCACCATACAACATAACTGACAAGTTAAATCATAAACCTGGTAAAGTACTAACAGAGAATATTCACATTTATTTCCTAAAGAACAAATTACTCTTTCTTTTTACCAGACATCTTGTTCTGTGTACTGCAGTGTGGGAAACTTTTCAGATTTATTCAATCAGGGAACTTTACATTGACAAGGACGACAGACAGCTTGCAAAAAGATAGAACTGAAGTGAGATACTTTCATATGGAGAGCAGAAATCTCTGTCTTGTTAAATAAGTACAAAGGTTATGTTGCCTTGATTGTTGTTTCTTTTCAAAGCAGAAAAAATTAGTCTTTGATTTACCACTTAGGAATTGCTCCAGTAAATCTGTTGTCAGATCCTCACGATGCGGTTTGTTCTTTGTTACAGCATCGTATTTAGCAAACTGCAGAGATCTGGAGCTGAGTCTTAATTTATTGGGTGATTTTGTGAAATACCAATGAGGCTAGTCCGCGAGAGCAGTTCTTAGTTGTTATTGATCTCCAGCAAATTAAGTGGTTCATGAGTAAGAAGTGGAATATTGATCGCTTCTCAGTTGTGTTCAGGCATGAAACCAAAACAGTTCCTGCGTTCTAGGATTTAATGTGAGGCTGCACATTAGCAGTGATTTATTGTGGGAAAGGTTTAGCCAAAAAGAAAACTCTGCCATATTTTCACATCTTGTGAAAGTCATCTTGTGGTCTGCAACTGAAGGGTAGATATCTATGACAGAGAATATTGCCACTTCTAATCCACTCCAGGAAAGAAGACTCGGAATGAAGACAGGGAGTCCTGCTGGCCCGTTAAGGAAAACGCATCTGTAACGCTCTAACTGAGCTTATAAAAGAACCTTAAACCATCCTCCCTCATCCCGTGCTGTTGCGCCCACCAGCAGCCATTTTTTTATGCTCTTTTACTGGATTTTGGAATCATATCGGATAATTCTACCTAGTTTTCCAATATTCCAGAGGATTTCCCAGTAAAAGCACAAAAGGAATGACAATTTATTAACTCAGAAAGGGGGAAAAAATGCACTTTTGAAATGATTGTTACGGACTTTACTGCACAGGACTCTGGAAGACCGTGGTTTGATATTAGCTCTTCCATTCCTAACGAAGGTGAACACTGTTCACTGAAGGACTGCTGATGTTTCTCTACGCAGAAGAAACATGGGGACTAATACCTCTCTCCTTTTTTGTATGCATAGTATGAGGAGGACAGAACATCACAGACAAAACTTGAATCAATATGATGTGAAGATTCAGGCAGAAAGGTATAGAGGAACTATGAGAACATTAGAGAATAATCACCTTGATTATCTCCCTCTGGGGTAAAAGCTTCAAATGAATACAGACTTTATCAAGGCCTACTTATACCTTGACATACCTTGACCTTGGGATGAATTAAGTGACTGGATGCTTCCGAGTCAGTTTCTACTCACAGATCACTGAGCCAGACTGTGCATTGCAGGACTTGTGCATCTTCTGGACACATTAGGAATTTGAGTGCACATAAGAGCAATGCAGACAGAGTGCATGGATGCCAAGAAGCAACGTCTCAGGCCATCCTGTTGGGTTGACTGGACTCCAGAATCTAAGCGAATTAACAAGTGCAAGCATAGCCTTATGTTCTGTTTCCTCCTCAGTTGACTTTTACATTCAGCTGACACCTTATGGCAGATTATTTATGGTACAAATGCAAGTTCAGGACCAATATGATTCCTGGGTTGGCTTGCAAAAATCTTGTCTTTCCCTGCAGGACTAAAAACAGTCTGCATTGTTTTTTTTGTTTTTTTTTTCAGAGAAGCCTTAATGCTCTGTGCATGAACTTCACTTTAAGCTCAGAGTATATGTCGATAGACCAGGCCTGGTCTCAGCAGTCTAATTTAAACCAAAGCCAAATGCTAAAGGAATAGTTTGGATTTTTGTTTGATCAAGGTTCTGTGAAGAGGTTATGAGTTGTTGGTATCTTCTATCATGCAACAGCAGCATGGACGAGGAGAAGGAGTTGAAACTATAAAGTAACAGCCAGACTAAAGCAGATTTCTGACATCTTAAAGCATCTTCAGGCCTGTACTCATGGATGAGTGCAAATCTTAGTTTGACACAACAGCAAATTGCTAAAATGATTGACATATTTTTCTCTATTTAAATACATAAAAAAAATTCATCACCAGAGCAGGGAGGAAAACAAACCACTGCTGCAAGTGAACACCAGATAATGAAGCGTGCATGAAAACATGACAAGTTCCTTATTTCCATCACCTATCAAGTCTGATAGGTGAGTCTTCAAGCAGAGTGTCATAATTATCAGCTATTCTTGCATTGTTTTGGTATGTAAACTTGCTTTGCATAGTTTCTTCATCTACTCATTTTATTAGTCAAAAACAAGGAAATTGCATATTCTTTATGTGTTTTAATGTGCCAGACTTTGAGATCTCGTACGTGATGATTTGGGATGAACACAAATTGAAAAAGCAATCTCTAATTTTCTCACAGTTATGTTTTTGATAGTTTCAGTTTGGCACTGTGATCTTCCCATCAAACATAGGTAAGGATCTATTACGCTGATGTTATAAAAATGGGAAAACTCTAATGCAAACAAGATGGCCACTTTTTTTTTCAGTATAATTCGCCTAAACTGCTAGGAAATATTGAGAGTCAATTTTTTCTACAGTAGAAATCAATTTTATGTTCACTGTAATACTGGGAAGGCTAAAGAATCTTAGTTTTGATCCAATATGAGTTTATTTAAGGAGATTCCTGCTAGAGGTAAGATATAGCCTAACCTCTTAACAAAACCCTGCGTCCAAAAGACAAAAAAAAAAAAATCCAAACTCTTTCTTTAAATTTCAAGGTATGCTAGTTTAAATCTACTGAATCCACTTTACCTGTAGCATATGTATTTATAAATATGTATTTTTTTGTTTTTAGGTTTAATATTTAATCTTTAGTTGGCTACAAGTTTTAGTCACTGTATTAAGAGTATGAATATACATTAAATTATTTATCTTTCTCAAGCTGTTTGCTTTCAGTTGAAGAGATGGAGCAATGCAACGAAAGAGAATCAAATCTATGGTCTGTATTGTACCTAGTAATAATCTATTTTTTAAGATAATCCATATCATATTAAACACAGTGATGCAAGAGCCATAGCAGTAATGGTATATATAGTTATATACAGAGTAAAAGTATATGACAGTGAGATATTTTAACCTTGCAATAGCTAAGTTTTTAGCCGGACAAGCGCAATAACCGATACAATATGTCCAGATGTGCTGTTTGTGAAAAATGCACATGCAGGACTCTGATATATTGTATGCATTTTCTGTACATAAAGAAACAGTGACTACCTGCCAAACTCTTCTACCAGGTGCCATCCATGGTATCTGAATAAAGACCTGGAGTACTGTAAGGTGCAAAATGCCACAGAGGCAACATGGCAACCATGACACAACTTTATGACAAAATGCTAGTTCTGCAAAGTGTGAACTTTAAATTTGTTTTTCTTTTTTTTTGGTTTATTCTGTACAGTGTGACTTTTTCTGCTTCTTAATTGAAAGCCTGGAAGGAATATTATTTATTATTGAAAGCAAATATGATTTTCTTTTTCTCTGTATGATTTTGCTGTAAATGCTCGGTATGACTTTTTGACCTGCAGTCTGTCATTGGTGGTGTCCAGTGACATGGTGATCAGAATAGATGTTTGAGAAAGTTAGTCAGTACTGTCATTGAACTTATGCAGTCATACTATTATTATTATTNTTGCACTCATTGATATGAACAGTTATGCAGCTGGAAGGAATGGCCTAATTTGGACATAAATTGTCGCCTATTCAGTAGGAGTGCACCGATTGCAGTTTTCTGGGCGATCAGTGATCTTTAGAAAGTTTCTGATCTTGGCCAATATTGATTTTTTTTTTTTTTTGTCTGAAAAGTTGCTGAATACAGCAATAAAGTCATTTGGTTGGCAACAGTGGGGTGATGTTGTGAACCACAGCAAAAGCTGGCAGTGGCAGATTTACTGACCTTTGCAAAGGTAGATAAAATTGGTTTCTCATGTCAGTATCGGCAAATCGCAGATCACCTAAAGTCAAGGAAATTTATCGGTGCACCACTACTATTCAGTCAACTTATGAGTGTGTCATCTGTTCAATTATCAAGGAGCTGGCATGTCTTCGAAGGAAACTAGAGAGCGCAAGTTTTGTTTTTAGCTTTAGCCTATTGGAGTAGCATTTTCCACCTGAATGAAAGGTAAACATTGATCCATGTTCTTATCCATTTATGGCTGTATAATATTAGTAGAATATGTGCCAGCTCCTTGTGAACTGATTCATTAACATACCCATTGCTGGTCTGCATGTGGTCCATACTCAAAAGTCCAAATCAACCATTCCTCATAGATGTTCATATCAGTGAGCGTTTTTTTTTTCTTTTTGTTTCAGAGTTATAGGTAACTTTCTGGTGTCCATATATCTGCCTCTCTTTTGTAGCAAGAATATCTTGATAGGCTGTATAGATTGTACTACAGCATATCTGATGTTTTAATCTTGCAAATGAATTCACAGTGGTAATGTGTGGGTGTGTGTGTGTGTGTGTGTGCGTGTGCGTGCTTGTGTGTGACTCACATGGCTCATAGCAACAGCCAAGGGTTTGTTTCTCAGTCTTTTTTAAAATTTGCAACAGATCTGTATAAAGTAGCTGCAAATATCAAATATTTCTTGTTCTAGAATGAACTCCAGTTTGTTGGATGAAAGGCAGATTTTCAATCAAAGAGTTGAAGCTTTTGTTGCACATGTTGAAGGAAATGAAAAGCCAGTGTATCTGCAGCCGCTTTTTAAACCAGGTCTGTCGTTTCGTTCACTTCACATCTTCTACACTTTTGTCTCCTGCCTTTTTTCTCTGTAGCACAATATTCCTCATGTTTGGTAGATGCATTGTTTTTATTTTTGACTAAATGTACGACTTGACCTCAAAAGCACACTACTTGAACTGGATTTTTTTTTTTTGTGACGTATCACCCACACAAATCATTGTCTGCCTTTTGAAGTCATGTCGAATCTTAATGCTGTATAATCATGTTCCATTCCATTGTTCTCTGGGACGGTGCAAATATTTCTGTCTGTGCTGATGGTTTACCTATTCTCTTCTTCTTTTGTAAAATAACTCTCAACTCTGTACATTGTTCATGGAATAAAACATCCAAACACTTCTGTTTGAAACTTTACCTGTGGATTTTCATTCTTTATTGTCAAACCTGTCCTCTGTGTTCTCAATTAAATCATATGAATGTGATGAAAGGCTTTGATGATTAAACCCTGATTTGATTAATTAAAAACAAATTAATATTAATTGGAGAACTGACCTATTTATTCACTATTATGAAGACCTAACCTAACACTAATCTCTTTGTAATGGTAAATACAAAAACCTTTGCTGTTTTGAGAGCGAAATGAAGCCTTGAGAAGCATAAAGTCTTTATTTATTCTCAGTAACTTTTCTGGGCACTCATCAGCAAGCGACAGCGTTTCAGCCAGTTAGTTATAAGACAGATATGTGTGAGAAATATCATTGGATGACTATCTGGAGTAAATCCCTGGCTCATGGATAATCACAGGAGCTGGGAAACATGCGCGGCCGCTGGCTCATGAAAACTGCAGCAACGCTTTCACTCATATCAGTGAGATGAGGCTTTGAAATGATCGGTCAAAGGATTTCCTACCCGTGACTTGGTCAGATCCTGTTACATAAAATGGGACAATTCCCTAGGGATAATTGGGTTTTGTTCGCCTCACCGGAAACCAGGCCTAATTTTCCACAGTTGGCCTCGGATTGCACTTTGTAAACACCTTAAATTGGACAGAAACACTTTGATGAACCCCATGGGGGCGGGAAGAGGAAATGGCTCCATGAGATGAAAATTGGCTCCTGAGCATGGCTTGGGTGACTGCTGCTCCGCTTTTATTGGCAGCTTCAAACGTGTTCAGCTTATCAGGTGTTGGGAATCGGATATGAGACGCAGGTGACCAGGAACTTTATCACGGTGGTTTTGTTGAGTCAGAAGTTAGAGATGAACCTGCTCAACATCTTGTTAAGCTTGAATTCCTAATACTCCCTCTCTTTTTGCCCCCTCCACCCTCTGTCTCCCTCTCCCCAATCTTCTCTCTTTCTCTCTGCTTCCAAGACTCATGGCTGTGGAGGATGAAATAAGGGGAGGAGCCATTTATGAGCCAAAAACCAGGATTTTCGCTGATCAGGTCTGTAAGACTGCTTCTTCTCTCGTCGAGTCCGTACATTGGCTCGTGTTTTCCCCTTTCTTCTTTTCCTGTACTCTTCCTCCCCTTGCTATTGCTATGACCTGGTCTGCTGTGTGTGTGAGAGTGTGTGTGTGTGTGCGGTCCCTCTTCTGACTGGATTGCCCTGTCCCTGACCTGTCCTTTATGTTTGGGTTTGAATGGCATCCGTCTGCAAGCAAAACTGGGAGCTTTGACGATGAAAGACTGTTACTGTTTGCATTCCTCGGAGCTATTGAAAGTCTGTCTGTGTCTGTGGTGGTGTTGCCGGATCCGCAGCTCTTTCTGAGCAGGTCTGGGTTCAGAACCGCCTGAAATTAGATGATGCAGAACCCGGGGGTTAATTGAAACCTAACTGTGCAGCGTGGTCACGATCCTGAGGCGGCTGTGTCTTCAGGAGCTTCGTCACTGCGATGCTTCATGGTCTCAGGCCCCCCTCCTTCTCTTACGCTGTCAGATTGTACCAGGCTCCTTTAGAGCATGAGTCATTCTGTAAATATAGTAAGTCCATGTTAGCATAACGACTCGCGTAACGTTCTGCCGTCATGTTGCTAAGAAAAATACAAGAAATCAGAGTGATTGTTCCTCCACTGACGTCTGCATCTCTTAACCATGAAAGAAAAAAAAGTAAAAGAATCAGTAACACTAAAAATGATATAACATTAATGTCCACATATTGTAAATATTAAAATTATGATTTCTATTTATGCATCTTAAATGTTTATTCACGGTTGTATTTAAAATTTGGAGACAATTTTAGGGTTTTGCGCATTTATGGTTCTTACATTCTCTTTCTGTTTTGAAGTTCTGCTTATTTCCACTGTTATACTGTAACATTATCCTGTTAAAACACACCTACAGATAGTCCCACTTTGAAATCTCAGTATTTATGAAACAAAGATAATGAAAGCAAATAAAATAAGGAGAAATCAAAACTTCATCTGACTTTATTTATTAAGGGGAAAGGCCTATCCAAGCTGATGTGTGTGGAGAACACAACCAGAACTTGCAACTAGGACCAAAACCAAAGGATGCAGCTGAAAATGTTTACTTTTTCAGGTGAACCCTAATTCAGGTTAATTCAAATCAATATAGTTGATTATGGTTATGAATGAAGAAGACTGAAAGTTAGCATTAAATCAAACTGTGGTCAAGCTTTTTGTTTGAATGTTGCAGGATAAATGTATGTCGCATTAAAGGTGGAAAAGGTTCAGGTCCAAATACATCCTGGATGTTAAATTAAAAATCTAGAGACGATCCGTAATGTTTCTCATGAGCCTTTCTGCTTTGGCATGTCCTAATGCGAACAGTTCTTTCTTTCTTTGGACATATTTTCAAAGTTAACTCAATTAAAGGCTGGGGAGAAAAAATCAAAGGAAATCCTCAGGGGAGATCTCCATTAGTTTCCCTTCAAAGCAGCAGAAATCAAAAAGTTCATTAAGCATGCCATGAGAACAGAGGATTCATCTGAATGCAACAAAGATCTTTATTACACCTTTTTAACTACTATATTAGAGCATTTCAGTTGAATGGGATTCAACAGGATGTAGTGCAGTCAGTTTCTGCAATTTCTGCACTTTGTCCAAACTATATTTTTTTTTAAGAAAAAAAGGTATTTGTAGCTTTTCATTAAATCCTAGAGTGAGAATAATGTGGATTTTGTGTAGAAGTAGAGATTATTATTCTGTCAAGTGGGATTCAGTAAAGATATGACCTCAGGATGAGTTTTATTAAAATAACAGATGTTAAATATTAGTTATCTAAATAAATAAGAACCTTTGACACAAGTTTTCTTAATTTATAAATTATTTGTGATTAATTCAGTTACTGAATGAAGATTCCTCACCTGGATGTAGATCCCCAGTGGTTCTCTTATGTTATTGGATTTTATTTACCATTTCCAATGGATCGATATAAGATTAAACATTGGCAGATTATTACTAAATGTCTTGCAATTTTTAATAGTGGCTTAATTAAATAATTTATTGTAATAGGAGAGCTATAATAGAGCAAGAATCCAAGAAACAGAAAACATCAATTAGACAGATGAACATCATGTTAGTGCAACAATATAAATACTTTACAGTATGCTACTAAAAATATACTGCAATTAGGTAGATTCAGTATAGATAACTTTTGAATTGCATTTTTTAGTCAGTATTTTAATATTTATATTTAAAAATGGTTTGCTTAGTGGGAAAACGGTTCTGTCACATTTGTTTCTGAGTGTTTTAGTCCAGATTAAACTTTAGCTCTTCCTCTCACTGTCGCATCGTTTATTAGTGTCTGAATCGTTGTGTGTGCAAGGTAGTTACGTTTTGAAGCAATTATTCCTGATCTGTGTGTGATTTTACATAATACAGTGATGTAAATATCTTCTGGGTTTTTAATCTGTATTTATCTCTGTAGAGTTGATGCATGATTGAAATAAGCATGTTGTTCAAGCTGTATTTTTCCCTTTCTGAACCAGGGAATGTTCCAGATTCAGCTGTGAAGCCAGTTTATCAGCCGTTATCACATCCAGATGTCGTTTTGGAGTTGCACGATTTAACACCTTCTTGTTTTCTTATTGCATGACTTCTGCTAATGATGAGCTGCATTAGCATGGCATGCTGCTGGAAGGCTTTCAGGCTGTTAAGTATCTGAAGCTGTTTGGTGTTTTGGCAATTATGTTGTGTATCTGTATGTAAATGTGCTTCAGGAAGGATTTTATCTGTATATTTACGTTCTTGTTTTCTGTTCACTTTGTGTTGTGTATTGTATGTGTTATGTTTTGGTGGCTGTTGTGTTTTTCCTCGGCCCTCACTGCCCTTCTGAATCCTTTCGTCTTGTACACCAGCTTTCCCTCCTGATTTTGGCTCCCACCTCCCACCTCTTACTTTTAGCCTTCCTTTCCTTTCCTCTCCTCTTCTTTCCTCTCCTTTCCTCCTATGTTGATGAGATACGGTGATTTCTCTTAGGGGAGGCGTCAGTCCATCCTAGTGCAGCCCCGACTTGCGCCTGTCCCACCCCGAGTATCCAGGTAATAACCCAAACCGCCAAACTTTCACTCCATCCATAACTGCTGCCTCTTTTCCTCTTCTGCTGTTTTCTCTGTGTGCATCCATGTGCATAAGCAGCACCTTTTAAAATCCACTGCAGATTAACACACTTTATTTTCCCTTTCATCTTCACTGCAAAACACAAAGAGGTTTGTCACAGAATATTTGCACATATGCATTTTCAAATAATAAAGTGTGTGATAATGATAGTAAAAAATTCTCAGAAGCTAAAGTCCAAATTGAAACATTAGTTATAGTCCTTTTTATGAAACTTAACAGTTTTTTACCAGCTTTTAAAAAAACAGAGAAATTGTTAAGTAGAGGACAAAAGGAAAAATATTAGACCCACAATATTTGTTGAAGCTTAAATCCCATTCTTTCAAACATTAACTTTGGTATTTTTAATCAATTTAACCAAAGAAATTCAATGACAATGTCTCTCTTTGTTACAGACTATTTTCAACAGAAAGGCTAAACATAAAAAGAAATAATTGAATGAATAAGAACAAAAGGAGAAAACAAGGAGATCCAAGAGTTTTCACCGATTGACATGAACAAACAAAACAGCCACAAACCGAGACATTTAATCAACAAGGAACAAATAAAACTATCAGTAATAAAAACAACCTCATCCCAGGTGTGTAACAGGAGCGAAGAGAAAAAATTAGAAAATATGAAAATAAAATAAAAATTCTGAAAAGGAGAGAACTTAATAAAAGAAAAGTTATGTTGGACAAACTTAATAAGAAACATATGATTTAAAGGAAAATAAGACTGAAAAAAAAAATTCCAGCATGTTATGAGGCTCATCTTCAATATATTTATTGAGTTAGGTAGAGTTTTGTTTTCCAAGCAGGAAGTTATATAATAACTCAATAATGTGTTGCATTAAGAGACATTCTTTCTCTGACAGACCTCTAGCAACACTTCACTTGACTGACCTCAGAATTAACTATTTATGTTTAACTTTACATGTTGAGAAAGTCAGATGAGCAAGTTTCTACAAAAATATAATAAATATTTGGTCTGTACTATATACTTTATACTATTTTGCTGATAATCAACAATCCATATAGGCCTTTATTTTTGTGTTTTGCTATTAAAATATTGACTGTCAATAAATATTAAATATCCATTCAAGGGGTATTAAGATTATCATGCATTAAGTAGATACATGTTTCAGCTAAACTGCAAACATGATGTTTCTTTTAAGAATGTAGATGGAGAAATGGTATAGCAAGCCAGGCGGAGCTGAATTGTTTTGTAGATCTAGACAGACAGAAGAGGAAGTCAGAAATATGTGAGGGTAGACAGCTGTGAGGGGTGAGTTTGGGGATAGATAAGGGATCAGGGATCAGCTTCTTCTGAACAAAGAAGTTCAGGGACACTGGAGTGGTTTAACTGACAAAATAGTCTCAAGATTTTCTTTTGGAGTGACTAAAGTGAATTGGAGAAGGACGAGTTTGGGCCAAAAGCCAAATTAGGTCAGATTGGGGGCATTTATCCCTCTGGGTCTGGGGTCTTTCCCTCATGTAGAAGAGTTTAATTGCTCTTATCTTGAAGAACAATGGCGGGACAGAGGATGTTCTATCCCACAGACAAAACCCCAGACAGACTGAGGTTTTGTTTGCAGTAATGTGAACATCACTTATGTAAGTGATATTTACTTATATCCACTTATA
>CAEGAG010234019.1:0-10555 GCA_903067065.1 Brachyrhaphis terrabensis | reverse complement strand
GGTGATTCAGCTACTTGATTCAGCTGTTTTGGACCAGGGAGACATCTAAGAGTTGCAGGGCTGCGGCTCTCCAGGCCTGGAGTTCGCCACCCCTAATCTACACCATAAAATCCTAATAAAACACTTTAATGTGTGTGGGTAAAAGGTGGAACTGTTTCAGCTGTGTCAATGGGAACTGCAGCTATGATGCTGCTCAGTAAAGCAGTGGACGTTTCCACAATTCGCACTTTACCGACTTCTCTAAATGATGCATTTCCCACTAAAACAAGACAATGACACAAACTTTACAAGCTGTAAACATGCTGTCAGCATTGCCTCCGCTGTGCAGCTTTCAGAGACAGACCGCAAGAGGAAATGCGTTCTGAATATCGCGACGGGGATGTTGTAATGAGCCCTTGGCTGAGTTCAACACATCTGTCATCTGTCAGAGCCGCCACCCCAAAAAGGTCAAAGAAACATTTCCATGTAAGCTGCAGCAGGCTGACTTTTTAAGCCCCTGATTTTTATTATTTTTTTGCTATGAGTGAATGTGGATTTTGGATAGAAATTTTCCTTAAAATATACATAAAATCACACAAAAAATATGTACTCTGTATTATCTTAACTTTGGCCCGAGACTGTTTCCATCTTGTGTTCAGATGTGGTAACTGAAACCATAAATATAACATGAACATATATGCGTGCTATAGGAACATAATGTGGTTTAAAGAGCTAAAAATAAGGATAGCTGTGCGTCATTGTGACTAAGCCTTACTCTGCACCTCAGCAGGAGTTGCTGCTCTATTATTCTCTATTATTTCCTCACTGCTATCAGTAAGAGGAAAATTAGCTGTACTTGACAATAGGCAAGGAAGAGAGAGGAAGGAGGATTCAAAGACAAAGAAAGCTTGCTGGTTTTAGGCACCATTTTATTAGGCATAATTTAAAATCATCTCACTGTTAGTTCATTTATACAAATATGTTTTTGTTATTTATAAAACAATTACAGATCTCTACAAATCAAGTTCCCAGTGTAAAAGCGTAGTACCACGCACACGGCAGCATATTGCTCCAGGACACAGATACAGACAGCCCACAGGTGTATGTTCCACTTTAACATCACTATACGAGTAATTTGGGGACATGATTAAAGAAAAACAAAAAAAAGGTTTTCCACAGATAGCAGTTTAAAATATTGTGCACACACACACAGCCCTTGTCAGACCTTTATGGGAAATTTCATGCGTCTTTTAATAGATCTAAAAACGCGTCAATATTGTCACAAAACCTCATGCTTTTATTGCTCTTCATTTATTCTAGTCTCTGCATAAGCCACAATCTAGGTTAAAGTATTGAATACCCCAGATGGCAGTGTAAATAAAAATAAGCATAAGGGTTGCTATTATTGCTGCTAGTTGTAAGCACAAAGAGTTATAAAAATACTTTAGAAAAATATATAAAAATCTTCTAATGTGATGGAGCAACACAGACGCAGCTCTCGTTAACTGTGAGCACAAGTTGCACTTGCGCTTTGCCCTCACTGCACCACGCGAGGCAAGGATGTAAACCACAATCTGTTAAGAGTTGAGAACCCCGTTTCACAAATGCACACAAGTCTTGCTGCGCATGAAGACAGTTTAGCACCTGTCTTACCAAAAAAAAAAATAAAAAAAAAAGCTGCAAAGAGACAGTCATTACTGGAAGGAACTGAGGCACAAAGATGCTTACAAAAATAAATTGAGAGATTTTGGGGTTTGTGCCAAAACTTTTCTGGTAGTACTTTTAGCAGTAAAATGTGAGCCTTTGGGCTAGACAAAGATTTAATGGTCTTTGGTTTAGATAAGGCACCCGATCAACATTGTACAGTGGGGTTACAAAGATACAATTTACGCTGAACGTTAAACCATACAATACAGGATAACATGAATATCGCCTGATGTGAACCAGTGAGACTTATTATGGTATTACATGTTACAATGAGTGGATTATACAGTGGTCATTCTCCATTGACCCTAGACAATTGTGGTTGAAAAGGGAAGCATTAGGGTGCTCTAGTTTATCATATGTGATTAAAAATAGCGCACAGGCAGTTTACTGATCAAATAAACATGAGCTATTACAAAAAAAAAAATATATTCAACTTTGGCATTAACTGCACATGTAAGTTAAAAACATTTCAGGATTAAGAAAAAAATCATTTACAGAGTAAATTCACAACTAATGCACTCTCCTTAACCTCACCTCATGAAAGAGGAACTCTAAAGTATGTTTCTAATGGCACTCAAAGTAAGCCTGAGAAATTCAGATGTAAGACAGAGGAAAGCTAACTGCAGTCTGGCTTCCTGACTATGTTGACTTGAGGAATCCTGCACCACCATGTAATCATTTGGTAAAATTACGAGATTCGCTCCTCTATTAGGAAAGCGGGCAGCTCTTAATGGGTCCAGCTTATCTGCAAAGAGCCATTAGCTCTGACTCGCAGGAAAGCAAGAGAGCACAGCAAGAGGCGGGAAGTGCAACTTGCTAGACAACTCTGACATACTAGAATGAGCAGAAGAGGAACTGCTGAGATTTGAACCATTAATATGTGCATTTGGCTAAGAGGCGACGGCATTTGTCCAGGAGTCATAACACCTTGTCTGGATTCAAGCCAACTAAAATTAAACACTTCAAGATTCAAGATCAGGTTGTTGACCTCAAACTTGGCAGTTCATTATACATCAATGGGCAACTCAAAGATCTTGATGGCAACTGTGCTTGAGACTCAATGAGATGCAACTTAGGTGAGAATATGAGGTAGTCACTAGTTCTCCACCTGAACAAACGCAGATCTGTTTCCTCCAGTCAAACATGGAATGGTTGGTTGATTAGGAAGTTTTCGCTTGTGGCAACCATGATAATCATTTTTTTAAAAAGCACAGAATCTATGAATCTAGAAGGTGTAAAATTAAAAGGTGTAAATAAAAAGTTAAAGTTATAAGGTCTGTTGCCTTCATTTTGAAACAGTCACTTTGGGGATGCAGGCAACTCGGTGAGGTCCTCCAGGAGATAAGTAAGGAAAATTGACAGAGGTGGATTGGAAGCAACTAGATGGCATCCTTTGTTCTACAGCCTCTCTTTTGCATCCGTGGATCTCCATCATCCCTCTCCGTAGTCCAAATCTGGGAACCATTCATTACAACAGAACGCACTTTTTGTGATTCTTCTTCGTGACTGGGTACAAAACTGCTCTCACAGCTTCCGCAAACACCTCCTTGACATTATCTTGCTTCAGCGCAGAGCACTCCATGTACTTGACCGCTCCGATCTGCTTGGCCAATGCGTTGCCCTGCTGGTTGGTGGTAGGGGCCAGACCCTGCTCCTTTAGCTTCTTCACAGTTTCGTCGTCGCCTCTTAGGTCTTTCTTGGTGCCCACCAGCAAGATGGGAACGTTTGGGCAGTGGTGGGACACTTCAGGATGCCACTTGTGCCTGACGTTTGCATGGGAGGAAGGGCTGCCGATGGAGAAGCAGATTATAAAAACGTTGGTCTGTGGATAGGAGAGAGTACGCAGACGATCGTACTCCTCCTGGCCCGCCGTGTCCCACAGGTTGAGGCTGACATTGCGGCCATCCACACTCATCTGAGCGCTGTAATTGTCAAACACTGTGGGAATGTATTCTTCTGGGAAGGCATTGGTGGTATAAGAGATAAGTAGGCACGTTTTACCCACTGCCCCATCACCCACCACCACACACTTAATGGTCTGCATCCTGCCAACGACCACTGGGGCTGTAGCACCTAGCAAAAGAAAGAAAACAAACACCTAAACATTTACAGATGACAACACTAAAAAGTTACATTGTTGATACATTTGTTCGTCAAAACATGATATTACGGTGTCAAAGGAGAATAAAAACGACACATTTACCAGTTTGGAAACTTGTGACAATACATCCCAGAAAATAAGTAGTTTTACACTGAGCTTAGCAGCTGAGCTAACTGCAGCTACCGTTAGCTTTTTGGCGTAGCTTTAATTACCGTTAACTAGACAGATGTGCCTTATTCCTAGCTGTTTAATATCTAATCCAGTCGAGAAAACTGTACTTAATCAGTCAGTAATAAAGGAACCGGCAGCTACACGCACCTTTTCCTACTTCTTAATATTTTACCATATTCATTTATAACACTAGGCGTTCCCCCTGTGACTAGAAGCAAGCTAAGGAACTAGCTCGTTTGTTGCTAACGGACTAGCTAATTAGCAAACAAGCTGAGCATTAATTTCAAAAGACTTTATAAAAGGCTGATTTCTGCGAGCTTACTTGTCTAGCAGTTATCCAAAAATATATTTTGTTCTAATATGTACCTCAAACGTAACCATTTGCTGTGAAAAGTGAAATATGGATAAGTTTGTGACTTACCGCCACTTAGCTTTCGATCTTTTCTTGCCTGGTATAGTCAATCACAGCCGCATCCGGGGAGTTGCCCATTACGTAAAATCGACGTAGGTAGCGTAGGCTGGTAAATGTAGTTTCACTTTCGTGATAGCTGTTTTCTTCCTACAGATGGCGACGTTAGTCTTTTTTTTTTTCTTTATTTGATCGATTTTCAAACTAGTTTTATCCAAGCTTTAGGGATTGTGAAATCCATCGAATTGTTTAACCCTTGTGTTGTCTTGCGGGTCAAAAGTGACCCACTGGCATGTTTAGATGTAGAAAAAACCCTAAACAATCTTTGTCTGACTTGAAATTTTATGACTTTTCCTAAATTGACCCTGTCATTAGAAAGGTGATACTTTGTTTTTGTTTATATTTCCATGTGGGCTGTACACCACTAGGGTGCTAGGATTGTCTTATGGGTCATTTTGGACCCGTGAATTATAAAAGCATTTAAACACCAGAAAAAGAGTTCAAAGGCCACACACAAACTCTCTCTAATACATGCACACACACACCACCCCACACACACACCTGGTGTGTCTGGTATACGATTAGAACCATTGACTTCTTCGCTGCTTATTTCACACAATTTCATTTCACATGCATGCAAGTCCCTTAAAGAGCTCAAATACTGAATCACAAAGTCATGTAACTAGCTTTGTGAATATTTCAAGACAAACTTTCAAAGTTATACATGGTATTATTGCACTTACTATCTTGAGCAACCTATTCTTATCAATAAAGGCACTGTGTTATAGCCTGCTTTAGACCACACAAACAAAGGAGGCCTTTAAAAAACCTGTTCCCAGTATTGTGGAGTTCATCCTGTCAAGCCCAGTCTGAAAACCCGATCACTTCATCAGCTCTATTTTGCCATAATCTCTTTCACCTGTCATATTAAAGCAGAACAAACTAACTAACTCTATAAAAGGATCTGTTTTCTATTTTAGATGTTTTGTTCTGGAAATGCTGGTGATGATGTCATCTCTAAGCACTGCAGCAGGTTAAAAGGCCAACTGCTGACCAACAAGTGCAGACTTCAGATCATAAAGAGGCACCGGTTTATTGCCTTTCCCAAGAAGTTTTGGCGTCACTACAGGCTATAAAAAGAGAATTCCCACTGGGACCCTATGCCCACAGTTACCCTCCACCCCAGGCCTCGCACACCCCTTCAATTCTGCCAGGAGATTCCACAAGACAACTATAGCATTTCCATGGCAACAGTCACTAAAAGAATCAGGGGTGACTGTGTCAAGAGGTGCAGCAAGAGGCAGTTTTAAACAAGAGGGAGGGGGGAAATGAAGGTCACAAGAGGGGTTGTTATTGTGGATGAATGGAGAGTAAAAGTTTTCAATGCAAGCACATAGTAAGGCCTTGACATAGAATTAAACTTTTTCATATACAACCAAAAAGTATTTTATCAGGACTTTATAAGGAAACCATAAAAAGTCAAGTTTGCAAATTGTCATGAGGAATAAAGAGGATGCAGAAAACATATGGAAAAGATGCGCCAATCAGATGAAACCAAACTTGAACTTTTGGACTTAATAAAAATCAGCATATTTGTGGGAAAACTAACACTGGACATCAACTTGAACACACCACGATCACTGATGAAACACAGCAGAAGTATCTTTTCCTCAGTATGCAACATAATCACAAACATTCAAGACATTACTGGCAGACAATTTGTTAGGAGACTCAAAAAAGTTCTCCAAAGACCCGTTTGATTGCACCCAAAAGAGGTTCTACAACATTTGGACTCCAGATAGGCTAAACCTCTATAACTCTATTTGTAATAGATGTAAACAACATATCCTTTTCCATCTACAGTAATTTTTGTTGGCATATCACATAAAAAGTTAATACATTGACACATGTGGTTGTATTGGGACAAAATGTGGAAAAAGCACTGTGCATATTATACAAGAGCCTTCCAAAAACTGAAGACACTTCTTTTCACAATAATGTCTTTATTATTTCTTTGACATTTTTTTTTTTTTTTACAAATACATATCTCAAAGTGAATAATTATACTCAATAAAGTTATAGATTTTTATATAAAATAAAAATACAGTAACCATCTCTTTAGGCCTCTTTTCAGTTTTGTAAAGTGCAGCTTTTTCTTGAGGCCAATTGGCAACTAAATTAACTGTCCAATATAGTACCAGGTTCAAGTTAAAAAACCCTGATTACTCAGGTATCGGCCACAGTGTGCATAACATTTGGATTACTTTCTTGAAAACTGCTTTTCTACCCACAATATCAATAAAAACAACATCCTAAAGTGAAATGTTTCTCTAAGTGTTAAGACCGTTCTACTGAAAGAGGTCTTCTATTGCTGTCCTACTGCCTGCAAAGGACATAAACAGACGTCAAAAGAGGTAGATTGTAGAAAATGCACTACCCTGCTAATGTGTAAAAGACAAGATATAAAGTATTTCAAAAGCTCTCAGTGGCAAATCAAACATATAAACCAGACACTGAAATAGACAAAAGATTTTACTTAAGATTAATTCAAATCAACTCAATGTTTAGTTAAAACTGAAAAATACCTAGAAATTCATACAGGCATGGAGAATTTCACAGCAAGCCCTTCCATCATCTCCACAAGGGTTGAGCTGCAGTAGCCCGGGGCATTTTGAGACCAGGTATCCGGGAAGCAGCTGGAGTTTTAGGGTTAGCAGGTGAGTTGCCGGCACAGGTTGCTGTCTTGGCTGATTTACTGCGGGCAGCTGAAATGACAGCTGTGCGTATGTTCTTGGCAGTGGCCGAGGACGGGCTGCTAGCTGTCCGCGACTGGGATGGCAGTTGACACTCAGAGTTTGGAGCAACACGTTTGGACACACGGATGGGAGCTCCTCTAATAAAGGTAGATTGAGTGCTGCCACAGACCTTCTCTTGTGGAGTTCTGTCTGAAGACCTCCGAGTCAAAGTGGACTTCTCTGTAATATGCAACTCATTTGCAATTCTCTCCCGTGTACTGGTACTTCGCTTCACTTCTGCCTGAGCTATAGTTGGTCGAACAGAAGAAGACGAGCGAACTGAAGCGCTGCGGGGAATGGACGGACGCGCAGAAAGTGGTGGGTTAGCAGGCGCTGGAGCTCCGTTGGAAAGCTCAGTTTTGGAGTGCACTCGGGGTATGCCTGTGCTGTTGGAAGGGACTGTCCGTGACACAAACCCCCTCTTTGCCCCAATACCACTACGCATCAGGGTCTTCACAGTTCTAGCATCTTCTTTTGGTGCAGTAGACACTGGAGCAATCCCCTCGTGCAGGTTCACATTCCTCTCCTTCCTCCACTTTGAGCAAAGACTTGGTGAAGGTCGTGGAAGTGGAGAGGTTGGGGGAGTTAGTGTCTCATATGACCGCAAACCTTTTACCAGAGTATGACACTCCAGTGTTTCACCGACACGTGAAAATGACCTGGCAGTCTCTTTATCTGCAGTTGGCAAATCAGAGGCCTCCTTTGGCTGTGAATGACCAAACTCTGGCAAACTGGAGGGCATCCAGTCCTCCTTCACTGGGGTTAAAACCCCTCCAGTTTCTCCGTCTTTTGTTAAACTTGCATCGGGTAAAGATTTTGTGGCACTTATTTTAACCGTTGAACTGTACTTTGTCTGTAGCTGGAATGATACTTCCTCTGCAGATGATTGTAATTTGGTCCCAGTCTTTGTATTTCTGTCAGAAAGTGTTCCACAGCTGCTATTGGACTCATGAACTGAAGAGCTTCCAGATTTACTTTGAGTAGAACAATTACTATTGGACAGCCTACGTCTGTGAGCAGAGGTCTGGCTTTTCACACCTTGGGCTGATGTATTGGTACTTACAGCAGCAGATTCTACATTAGAACTGTTCAAAGTCATGTTTTCAGGAGAAAAATCTGCCTTTTCTTTGTGTCCTGTTGTTTTCAATTGGCCATGTAGAGAGTAAGAAATGCTCTGAGGCCCATACTGCTTCATAGTGAAGCTTTTTCCATGTTGAGAAGAACTAAATACTGCAATGTGGGAGTCTTTTACTGCCTCCATTCTCTGTTTCGACATTCTTATCCCTCTTTCCAGAACAGACTCTTGGTCAAAGGGGGAACATCCCCCATCAGTCTCTGGCGAACTGCAAAGTATAGCACTGGTTTTGTGGTCCGAGGAACTGTTTGAGTGATAACCAGTGGATGTCGGACTACTCCCCAAGACCGGAAAGCTCTTGAGAATAGATGAACTGTTGAGATGGGTGTCATTTTGCATGTGGTGTATGAATCTACGAGAATCAGTGGTTCTAAGACTCCGGCGATTCCAGGTATAGTTCAGGTTCTGGTCTAAAAGTCTCTCCAGTTCATCTTGGTTTTCTTGACAGTGAGGCTCTCTGGCAAGACTCAGCCCCAGGTCCAGCCCTGTACAGACGGCAAGAGACCGACGCTTCTCCACAATCTCTCGTTGACGTTCTAGACGTTTCTGCTCCTTGACGTCCCGTTCCTCATTTTCCTATTTAAAAATGGAAGAAAAATTTATATCGGTCATTATAACGTAATCAACAGAGCAGTTAGGTTTTTGTGACCTTCCAAGGCATCTCACCTGAACAGCTCTTTGGAACCGATGGCAAAACAAATGGAAAACCTTGCATGCCTCCTCTAGCTTGAAAGTGCAGTCATCTTCACAGAAAAACTCCATCAATGCTTGACTCGACATCCTCATACCCTCTACCTCGTCATCGGCCTCTTTCAGTCGCTCATCAGCCCTCTGAACACAGATAACACACATTTTCAGACGCAGACTTTCATTCATATTGATCTTTACTTCTAACCAGATGTCAAACCAGTGACGTATACCTCCAGAAAGGATTGTGTCTGTTGCTTAATCTCTGTCTCATTCGCTACATTTGTCTTCAGTTCAGCCACTCTGCCTTTTAACTTTGCCAGGTCATCTAGCACAGCTTCTTCACACAACCTGCAGAGACAAACAATAAGCACTGTTGTAACTCTTGTATGTCTAAAAAAAGACTGCATGCCTAAAACGGAAAGAAAAGAGATAAAACTGAGTAAAAAAATGTGTTGAGTAAAAAAACCAAAGTGGAAATACAGACATGGCTTCAAACCTTTATTAGATAAATACACAGTTTTGAAAAGCCCATTAGCTCAGATGTTGGTTCGGAGTAGCAGTTTCGTCTTAACACACTTTCACACTAGCAACTAACTAGAGCTGCAAAGCGAGGGCGTGATTAAATAATGCAGTGGATTGCAATGCAATACTCTTGTAGACTACAAGGAGGTATTGTTGTTTCTGAGTGGGCTTTGTATGTTCCCTCAGAACTAATCACCACAGAATCCAGGATTCAACAGGATCCAAGGTTTGGGAAGAGACTGACCTGGAGGCAGAGCCAACGTGGCCTAGTTGGCTGGGAAAAGAAAGTAAACTCTGGTCTTTTTTCACAGCTTCCTGTGGAGACGAAAACAATTGATTATCTTCTCCATTGTCTGAAAGGATACAATACGCAAGTTGCAAAAAGATGACAATGAATGCACTCTGTGGAGCTTTTGGTTTCAAGAGAACACTTTGGCATTGTTTGGTACTTTGCTGCCTAAAATAATTTCTTCTTATAAGAGCTCTTCTACCTTTTTATTATATCTAGCTTTTCAAATGGGAAAAAGTGAAACGTGTAGGCCCAATGATCTGCAGGAGGCATCTATTTTTCAAGCATGTAGAGTACAAATGACTGTTTCTCTAGACTGTTTCATTGTGATTTTCAACAAACTACTTGAGTATTAAACAGTCAGATAGAAATTGGCCCTCAACAAACCAATGGAAGCATTTTTTTTAATAATGCAGCAAAATTCCTGAGGTAGCGATTCAAAACTCACATTATGTCACTGAAAATGTTTCTTCCAGTAAATCCACCCCAAACTGAATGAGCCTAATTTATAAAAGCCAATTCAAACAACAGCTAAAGTCAACAAGTTTGAGTAATGACCAGTATTGCTGACCTCTGACTTGCATTTTCACAGGAATTATACACATTTGTTTCAGAAGGATCTATAAACACCAGCTGGATACATTAAAAGACCAAAGGATGTTTATAAACAAAGTTACAAACTGTGTTTATGAATTCAAGTTAAAATAGTCAGTGACTATCAAAGCAGGTACTATGTGCTATTGTACTCTTATGACTA
>CAEGAG010233912.1:0-10763 GCA_903067065.1 Brachyrhaphis terrabensis | reverse complement strand
TATATATATATATATATATGTGTGTGTGTGTGTGTGTGTGTGTGTGACCTCCACTCATTTTGACTGGCTGTCAAACATTTTACCAGCTGCCTAAATACACAATGTCATTAAGTTTTGCACTTATGCATCTGGTTTCCACGCAGTGTCTATGTGGATGAAGTGTTTCAACACTGAATCTTTTGCTGCTGGATCCAGAGTATCAACCAATCAGAGAGTCTCCACTATGTGATGTATTGGCCTGAAGTTGGTGTCCTGCCAGGCACCGATAAGGATCAGCAGGCCATCAAACTGGGCTTGGGGGAGATGGAAATAGAGCTGAAAGTGACCTTGCTTGTGAAACTCACAACACCTCAGAGTTATCTGGTGAATTCAAACGTGGAGCAGAGGTACCCAACAATGACATTCTTCTGCTTTCTCTAAATAGAGCCAAGACAGTCTTTCAATATATCCTTCCTCCCCCAGTCTTGTACAAAGAGGCTGGGGGTGGAAGGACTCATTGAAAGAGTGTCAGGGAAAAAAGGCAAGATGCTCCTCCCAACGCGTGTCTTGATTAATTTTGACGCTCGATATCAAGAGTCTGACTTCAAAGTCCACAGGCGTCCAACTTGAGGCATTGGACGTGTTTTTGATACGTCCAATGCTTGTCAAAAATGCGTTCGGTCTGAAAGCAGCATTATGGACCTGTTCTAGATGTTCTCTTTCCTTGCAAAAGGAATAACTTGGCCGTCCATCCTTGGCCTATATCGGGGCTCTTTAAATTCAGGCCTTGAGGTCAAGAGTCCTGCAACTTTTAGATGATTCTCTACTTCAATACACCTGAGTCTGAGTCAAATCATGAGGTCGTTCACAGGACTCTGGAATATGAAGTGTTGGTTCAGCCATTTGATTCAGGTGACAATATGGCTGCAGGACATTCGTGCTGGACTTGAAGACCCCTGGTCTACGGAGGCGAGAATCAACCATCCCTTTAGGTGTTTATCTATTTTCTCACACTTCATTTAAATATCTTAGCAATGAATCTACATGTCAGACTGATTAGGCCCCAACTGAGCTGAAATCTTCCCACTTAAATTGATAATGGTGATATCTCTTGCATTAGGCCAAAATGCACTAATGGCCTGACTATGAAATGTGTGCCAGGCAGTGACAAAGCCTCCCCCATTATGTCATGCTTTATATGAGTCGTTTTACTGGCCTGTTATGAGCTGATTTAGTATACCTGTTTCAGTGATGCATTGAAGACTGTTAAATCATCCACGTAAGAAGACAATGACCTAATAATTGCACAGTACCTTGCAACAGTACTCATAACCCTGGAACTTTTTTCACATTTAGTCACATTACAGCCACAGGCTTCAGTGCATTCAAGGGGATTTAAGCTAATAGAAACAAACTATGTAGCATGTCATGAAAAAACAGAGGGGAAAATGGTACATGCTTTTTTAAATTCCCTTTAAATCAGACACCTTTTTATTCCCTAAAAATTTATTTATGCTTTAACATGAAATATAAGATAAATGTAGAATATCAGTGACATAGTTAACGGAGTATTATTAACATACTGACAAGATTGGGCTCCAACATACCCATTTATACAGACATATACTCATACGTGAAATGGGTCAAATTGAAATGACTACACTATGGCAGCAGACAGAAACAGTTACATAAAAAGATTAACATAGTACTTAAAAATATGTAAATCTCTCTCTTTCAATCCTATTGAATGCTGGGAAATCACTACAGAGAATCCATTTAAAGGCTTCCTTCACAACAATGACCCTACACACACAACCAGAGCTACAACGAAAGCGTTTATATGAAAACATTCTTATGATTTAGAATGGCCCAGTCAAAGTCCAAGATATAAATTGTTGCTCATTCTGTTTAGCAAAATATCTCAGGCTTAGTCAAGGATTTGGAGTTACAATCATAATCAAATGTGATTCTACAAAACTTAGAAATGTCTGCCACACCTTTCAGATTTTTATTCCACAGTTATTTACAATTTGATTTTTTTTTTTTATCAACTTCACACTTTATTTGGAGTTTTTATGAAATCCCAATGAAATAAATTGAGACTTGTAGTTGTAACATAAAGTAAATAAGCACAAGGGGTCTGAATACTTTTGCTAGGCTCTTTTAAAGTCACTCCCCAGTTACCATCCATACATGAGTCTGATCTGTCCATCATTTACTGTATATTGTTATCATACACAATCCCCATGAATTCCTCCATGGCCAGACGTAAGTGGACAAGTCCCAGCTGCTCACTTCAAATTTTGTTTAATTAGTCACTTGGAGAGTTGTAAATGAGTGGGGACTTGCCGTTGATTAAAGTAGTACTATGAGTATCTTCATAGGGAGACGCACTTTAAACATTAGCAGAATAATTAACGCCCTGCTGAAGTAACAGGCCCCACGGACAGACAGAGTGAAGACATGAGCACAAATCCGGCGCAGAGAAATGTACATCTGAATCTGCTGAAAGAGCCTTCGATACAAACAAAAGAGTTTTGCTCTGATTTCTTTGTATTTACTTATTAGTTCACAACTCAAACAAACCACAGTGTCATTTCTAACAGCATTCTGCTGCTCCACACTGATAAAGACACTCATAGCAAACACATTTAAAGTCAGAGGGTGATGGTGGGGAGCTACAACGTAATAAAGACATGATGTTTTATATGCCTGTAGGGGACGGTAGCTTCCTTCGTTTTAATTTCATCCATCATTCGTCACTGTTTGTCTAAGAACAAAACACCAAGTGGGAGTTCTCATCCATGATCCTCTGTTCTCACTTCAACTTGCTTCTTTGTTATTCCACACTTTGTTAGTTTTTCTCATATTAGAATGTTTCCTCCCTTTGTTCTTTTAAGTATTTAAATAGAAACAAAACTATTGATAGTAATATACAAAACGTACATTACAACATATCATGGGAATAGTCTTT
The DNA here is from genome assembly GCA_903067065.1 of Brachyrhaphis terrabensis. Lineage (NCBI taxonomy): Eukaryota > Metazoa > Chordata > Actinopteri > Cyprinodontiformes > Poeciliidae > Brachyrhaphis > Brachyrhaphis terrabensis. Next base: position 7,810 of record CAEGAG010233912.1, on the reverse strand, counting down.
CAAATGAATTATAACATGTTTCTGTCACAAAAAGTTTACACGTTTGGCAAAAATATGATAACATCAATAATTTGCCTGCTGGTTTGTAGTTTGGTTTGCTTGGTTTTAGTGAGATTTTAATAAGGACTTATCAGATATGTATGTAATTAATAACTAACCTGACTTTTCGCTAATTCCTAATCTGTTAAATCGTACTTGATTATATCAGCTAGGTGGAAATTAGCATTTTTTGCTATAACTTGATACCATGCATCTCGCCTTTTAAAAGGTTTATGAAATGTTGCACATGGTCTCAATTTAAACAAACACAGAATATGACATTATCTAAGAGGGCCATTTAGGTACTTTCTATTGTCATTCTATTGTCATTATGATTAAATTTCATGCAACACAGTTTTTGTGGTTGATTAAATAAAAGACTCCATCCAACCACCAAACATGGGTAAGAGAAAGGCTTTTGTGTTAGGGTTAAAATTCTCTGGTAAAAGGCAAAAAGCATGACCTTTTCTGGTCAAACTGAAAAAATATGATGCATCTGTTGGACCTGCAGCCACATTAATGTAAATAAAAAGCCACTTTGCTCTTAAAGATGATGTTTTGCAGCAGAGAGTCTGTCATTCTGATATCTCTGCTGCAGAAACACAAACAGTCATGCTAGCTTGGAGCTAAACTGACACACTGGGATTCTGGAAACAATTCCCGAGGGACCATTAGAGGCACATCAGTCTTGCAAAAGGGCATCATCACCAGCTAACAGGCTGCTTTCACACTACCATTGAAAAGTAAAAGGTGTTTTTGGAGAACAGTGACAGCAGTATTTCTTTTGTTGTTGCAAGAAACGATTGCATCAGGAACCCACTTATCAAGCCAGAGAGGTCCTTTACAATGCCAGGGTTGTTTATGCCTCAGAAATAACTCAGTAGTTCAATGTGTCAAGTCCTTCATCAAACAACCAAAGTGACTTCAGTCCGAAGCTGTAAAAAAATCCGATGTGCATGGACAGGTTATAATTGTGAACTTCCAGTTAGCAAAAACAGATTGTGACATTATAAATGGCATTTGATAGACAGCATTTCCTGAACTGACATTTACATTTACATGAACTCGGAATATTTTCAATTTTTCAAACAACATATTTATGACATATTTTTTTTCTAGGATTCTAAGTCCAAGTGTCACAAGTTCTCAAAGGACTTAGGAGAAGACTCGGTCTCTACCAGACACATGCAGCAAGCAGCACTGAAAAATAAAATGCACTGCCTTTAATATTGCTATAAGCTTCTGTGTTTACAGGAAGGAAAAAGCAGAGCTTGTATATATCCTCAGTATCCACAAAGGTTAAAGCCTGCACTTATTTTTAGGCGAGTCGATATATTTGAAACCACTGGCTCTCTTTTCAACGCTGAAGAGAAGGTAAAGAAGAGTAGACCAGACAGCAAAAGGAACAAAAAGATGCTATTTAGACCCAGAGAGCTGCGGCTCATGCAAGGACATATATTCACTTTGACAATAAAGATTTATTTAGTCAATTTTGTTTTGTCAGAAAAAAAGCCTAATTTGATTGATTGCGATTAATTTGTAAAAGCAACAAAAGGGTAAAACATTCAAGGTGGTGAATACTTGTGTAGGCACTATACATCAGCTATAAGGCACAATCATTCAAAGTAAAAAACAGTTGGAATTTTTTTTTTTCAAATTTCTGATTTAGATTTTCTTTTTAACTGAATTAATGAAATTATATAAAGTTTTAAGACTTTAAGTGTCAAAACTGGAGGAGAAAGTTACAGCGCTAGAATTTAGGTGAAAACTCCCAAATATTTTATTGTATTTTTCAAAGTGTAAAACCAAGTGATTTTTTTTTCTCTATATATTGACATGTATCAATAGCTGAAAATCCCTCATGTTAACTGTCGATGTTTCCTCAACGCCACTTATTTCTGTCATTAAATGGTTCATTATTGATTGCCTCTTAGCTTACATCCTCCTCAGCAATTACCGATGTTAACTGAGACTTAATAAAAATTCAGACTTTGTTTCCAGGTATTGATTCAATAAAGGACTACATGAAGGTGAAGAGCCATATTCTATAACACCCATCACCACTTACGCAGTCTGTGAATGCTACATTACCGCAATGAAGCCTGCCAGTAATCGTATAATGGCACAAATCGATGCAGCTATTAGATTTATGTTCCTTCATCAGAAAATGTCCATCATAGATGTCACCATCTTCAGGCTCCACTGGCTTCTGATAAGTGCTATAGAGTGAGTAGTTGGAGTGAGTTTAAGTGAGTTTTGTTGTTGTTTTTTTCCCCCCACCTGATCTGAATTTATGCACAAGTCTGACTTTTCCATTTCCATCCATTAACCCTGTATGACTAATTCTTCTTCTGCCTGCGTTTAATCGTGGGTGTGACACGCAGGATGATGTTAGAGCGCTGAAACCTCTCATGTGCAAGACTAATTGTGTCAACTCTGTTTAGGTGCCACAGCAAGGAAATGTCATGTATGCGAGATGGGGACAATATAACACTGTTTACCAAGGATGTTTGTTTAACTGCAAATTGTCTTTGTTTCAGACTGATACTAAATTAGTAAATACACATTCAGGCAGCATGTGTCCTTTATACAAACTCTTTCACACTTTGTCATGCTACAAACACAAACTTAAAATCCAGATCTAACACATTTTATCTTTCAGAGAATTGCAACAGGTTTTAAAGGGACAGTATTATATATTTTTCCTGGCACATAGTGTCATTTTATAACACTATAAAGTAACCATGTTACCTTGAGTTGCTGTAAATGTGCTGTATATATGAAATATGACTTACAAGAAATTTTACTTCTTAATTTAACGCCTTGAAATTGGGCTTCTGTCTCTTTAAGAAACTCCTCCTATTTCTGAAACTCCACCTTCAGGAAGTCATTACAACATAGCTCCTCTATTAAACCCTCTATTTGTATTTATTTATTTATTTATTTTTTACTTTTTTCCCTGGTACATCTCCTCCATCTGTCTTTCAACTTATCCTCAGCATTGCCTCTTCTACCGTTTTCTCTGTTTGTGTGACCTCTGACTCCCTTCTTAAATCCTTCCTCTTCTGCTGATCCTTATACCTTTTTCCAAGTCGTGGCCTAGTCTTTTTTCTACTGTGTACCCATGCATCACCGTGACCACACCAGCTGTCCCTGCTGTTGAACAATTCCTGGGAGACATCACCTGTAAGGCAGAGGATTCTACTGAGAAGACAGAGGATGAGTGCAGAGAATAACAACAATCCACTTTTACAGCTGGAAGAGATCCGGACTACATTTAAAGTGAGCATAGGCATCGGCTCTAAAGTGTTCCAATATAAAACCTTTTGAAACCTACTATGTGACCATTTATATACATACTGCAGAGAGAGAAGAGCATTAAAGACATAAAGGCAAATGCAGAGACCAAGAGGAGACCTAGAGGAAGACCCAGAAGGACACTATTTTGGTAGTCATACATTAAAAAGAAAGATTCTGAAAAGACTTCCTTAACCAAAGTTCAAAAATTGTCCTAAGCCTATCGTCATAGCCGATTTTTACTCTGATCATAAATCGAAGATACTTCAAAAAGGCAACTGGCACTGCTGAGAAGATGAGAAGGAAAAAGTGAGTGAAACAGAAAATTAGAAAGATCAAAACACAAAACTGGTTAGGAGGAAAATAGTAAACAAGATGAAAATAAGAGAAGTGTGATAAAAAAAGACGGAGCTCTAAAAGAAGAGCTGAGCAGTGAAGAGGTAATGTAAAAGAGAGCAAAGCTCTACACAGGAGAAGCAATGGATCGACTTCAAAGAAACAGTTGATTCAGAAGTGGACCATGTTTTCATGGAGAGACTGCCCACTGAGAGAAAGATTGGGAGAGACAGTGAGTGAGAAATGGTGAGTGAAGAAGAAAGAGGAGGTGATGGGCATGTTGAGTGACTTAGAGAGCAGCATTGGGGGGCCGTCAGAGGACCAGCTGCAGTTCTGAGTCTCTGGCTGCATTTCCATAAAAGTTGATTCCCTTTGGGTCAGTTCTGTGCTTTGGTGATTTCTCCACAGTATCTAATGCTTGTAGTCTTCTTCTTCTCTTTGCTATTTGTTTCTTTCACATTGTCATTCAAACTGAATATTTTACTTCTACAATCAGTTGACTTCCCATAATTTCTCAAAGTTTTGGTCAAATTTTCCTAAAGGGAAAAAAATGCTTCTTTTCTAATCTCAGAAAGAGAGATACAATAATATTAAGAAAATATTAAAAGGAAAATAGTCTTTTGTTGCACATAAATGTTTCACATCAAACAGATGTTGGTTTCAAATAGAACCAACCGAATCCAGTTAAATTATTTAATTTGAACCCTTTTCTGAGTAGACTGGTTGAATTGGTAAATCATGAATTAAGTCTAATTAATCATATAGTAGCAGCGTTTCCACTGAGCTTAAGAATCATGAAGAAGAAGGCGACAAGTAGTCAGAGGGTTTAGATAGTTTTTTACTGACTTATTTTGTGAACAAACTTATTTACAAGTGATTTTAATTGTGTTTCTTATTTAATGGAAACACAGAAATTGCAAATAGTTTTTTAGACATTAGTGGAAAATTGAAAATGTTTTGTGTACATTTTTTCAATGGAAATGCAGATATTTTTGGAGAACCAAATTCAATCTTGTTTAGGTTTGCGTATAGTAGGTCTGCAGAATCAAAAACGAAGTTAAACCTGGGGTTTTGGTTTGCTGCAACTTTTTGATGTGTCTGCAAAATCAGGCCTAGAATAAACTTAGTTCATTTTGATGCAATCTCTAGCTGTGTGCTATCCAAAAAATTGGATTATCCTTGAGAGCTGGAGTTTGAGAGCATCAACCTAGAACTTATCTGGCTATTGTAGATAGAAAAAAGCAAGAGTAAATTTCCACCAAAAAACAAGGAAAGTTCAGAGTTCCAAAAGTCAGAAATGTTCTAGAAAAAAACTGATATTAATCTCAGAAATTTCAAAGTTTTTTGGAAAAATTTCAACATTTTTTCAAGCAAATTCTTGACTTTTCAACCTCAGAAATGTCAACATTTTTTCTAAATTTCTGAGATTATTCTCTTTCTGTGAGTTTTTTGGTAGAATTTTACTTTAACTTTTTTCTACAAAGGCCTTATTATCTCATCATTCAAGCTTCATCGCCATATTCTTGGGATGCTTTACAGGTGAAGTACCTGGAAAAACTCCTATTTTTAATTTTTGCTTCTCTGTATCTGACCTTAAAGGTTTATTGAAAAGTGGTTGTAGACATAAAATTGATTGACCTGCAGTGGGATTAATTTAACCAGGTCCATCATGGTGAAAAATAATAACAATAAAAAAAATTTATGTGATCTATGTGGTTGACTTAAAAGTATTCATGCAAAATCAACAGACCTCCGCATTTTTCCGTTTATTGCAAATTTTCCACAAACTGACAAAAATTGTTTAATTCTCACCTGTAGGTGGCAGTATTTCTCACTTGTCCACTTCTGCCTCAGCTTTACGTGATGTAAATTCAAAGTCTTTGATCGACATGACGCATTATAAAGAAATCAAACTATTTCAGTTATTTAAAGACTAAAAAATATTTTTGTGTCCAATCTGACTTCTTGTTTTCTTCCTGATGTCTTTTCTTCTATATGTAGACCACAAAATCAGAGATTTTGATTGCTGAAACAAAATCTAAAATAATCCAGAAATTCTGTAAGAATTGGTCTTTTTCACAGCACTCTAAAAGAAGATTCAGAATTTATCTGTAAGATTTTTTTAAAAGCTAGTGGTACTTTTCTGACTGAAAAACAGCCTTTAAACCAGAATTACCATAACAAAAAGATGACATCTGAAACTCTAGAGATTGTGGCTGTCTTTTGTAAATGGATGGAGCTAAAAAGATGCTTATTTCCTGTAGAAGGGAAACATTCACAATGAGTGTGTACCATTTTGTTGGCATTACAGATTTTATTTTAGCACTTTTACTTTCCCCAAAGATCCTTGATGCATGAAAAGTAGGTAAGCTTTTTGACAGGAAGTAGGTAATGAGGACAATTTTTCTTCACCTGCTAAAAATAATGTCCCTGTTAGAAACACATTCTGCCTTAGGATTATATAAAATTCCAATACTGGGCCTTGAGAGACAAAACAACCGTATGCTTAAGGACAAGGACACAATGCACTTTGTGCTACAGCTCCAGTCGAGTCACCAGTCAGTCCATCTAGAAGACTGTAGACGTCGTTTGTGAGGATAAACCTTCTCCAGTTGCAAGATGTGTTGTTTTGCTGTTAATTTTACTTTTTATGTTAGTTAGTTGATGACTTTCTGCATTGGTCTAGTCACGATACTCAGATGAGTGAGTTTCTAAAGTCCACAACAAAAATGTACATTGAGTTACAGCTTCAGATCTGTGATATTCAGGTCCCTTGAAATGACAACTGCATTGCTGCAGTTCAGTCACACCCATGCTAGTAAAAAGCAGAATAATTTTTACTAGAAAGTGAGACTTCCAGCTGTTTCCATTCGCAGCTGCTATGTTATCAGCAATCTAAAGCAGCAGATTCTGGTGTTAAAAGGGAAGTCCTAATGTGCATGAGAATAACAATGCTAAAAAGAACAGCAGCAGCAGAAATGACAAGGTCAGAGTTTGATCCTGGTGATTTTAGGTGTTCTGTCATTCATCACCGTGCTGATTTACACTCACACTCTCCCTGGTACCCTGCCAGTCATTAGTTCTCAAAGATAATACATCTCAGACAACATTTCTGCTATTTACTGGAGAAATCATTATAAAAGTATTCGTTCTACTAACTTCATTGGAGCTGGAGACTTTACTAGTTTAGCTAGGACGTAGCACTTTGTTAGGTCCCCAGTAAAGTTATAGTATGTAACTTTTATACAAAATGTTTTTTTTGACATACTTGTTAAAACTGTCACCATGTCTTAACAGCATAATATTAGTCAGATAGTCTGTGAAAAAAAATCAAGCTTCTGCATCCCTTTCCGTTACCACTATTGCCATTTGAAGAAATGCACCGCAAAAACAACCAATCAGAGTCAGGAGGAGGGTCTTAGCGCCATATATCAACCTTGTGTATAGGCTGCTGAACTTGTTAATGGCAGATAAACAATTTATTGTTTCAGGAATACCGTTTATCCGTTGTCATTAGTAGCTAAGCTAACTAGCATTAGCATTTCTGGCAGGCTATGTCATGGTGAACAAGCTGTAGTGTAGCAGAGAGAAAAGGACAGGGTCTCAGTGGTGTGTGCACTAGCATGATTGACAGCGCTAAGGCCCTCCTCCTGGCTCTGATTGGTTGTTTCTGACCAAACTGTGCATTAGCACTGGGAGAACATAGAGGAGCTCAAATTTTAAAACACTGTGACGACATACTGACAGTTTTAGCAAATATGTAGAAAATTATATGTTTTCTTATAAAAATTACACACTCCAGCTTTAATGTAGTTGATTGTTATGTTCCTGTTGTTCAAAGTTTGTTGGTATTTTGCTTGTCATTTCTTGCTTGTACCCAACCAGAAATGTAAAATTGCATTTTTGCTAATTTTATCAAAATTACACTTACCGTATTTTCGGGACTATAGAGCGCACCTGATTATAAGCCGCACCCAGTACATTTGTAAAAGAAAAACCATTTTGTACATACATAAGCCACACCTGTCTATAAGCCGCATGTGCCTACATACAGACGGTATACAGAAAGAGTTTTCAAAGTTTTAGTAATATACCTTAGCTTTTCTTTCCAAACAGTGCCTGTGACGCGGCAGTAACA
>CAEGAG010233868.1:0-52815 GCA_903067065.1 Brachyrhaphis terrabensis | reverse complement strand
GCTGTGATTATACACCTGGCCAGTAGGTGGTTTCGTGTGCACATGAAGCTCCAAGAAATGAACCCTTTCTCGAACCATTTAGCTCAAGTGGTACAATGCCTCATGAGGCTTCATCTCACCATCACTACTCTTTTCCATCTTTTTCCTGATAAATGGAGGCTAAAGTTTAGCGAAGAAACTCTCCAAAACACTATTAACTATTTTACTTTAAGAACTTGCGTAAACAAACACTCACCGTCACTTTTACTGGCAAAAACAACGACATGATGCTAACCATATGCTAACAGGTGTTCTGGTGATTCTTTTGAGCATTGCGCATGCGCATGCCGAAAAAGAAATGGAGACGTTTTTTAGTTTGTTGGCGGTTGGAATCTTTTTCTTTAGTTTTTAACTGCAGTTTCGATCCAACAATAGCTGTTGGAGATAATTTAGCTGAATTGTTAATTAAATGAATTAAGTTGGTTTCACCGTAGTTCGTCTCCTGTCCACACTCCAGTTCAGTAGGTGGCGGTAGTGCACCGTCATAACTGGGTCAACCACTATAAAACATAAGAAGAAGAACGACAACAATGGCGGTTGGGATCATTAGGAAATCTAGATAAATATCCAATTGAACTTTCTCTCGATGTTTTTCTTCATGCTTGACATTATTTGGGAATTACCTTTTCATAACTCTTGCTGTTTGTTCGTAAAATTAGCTCAGAATTAAGAAATTACAAACATCTCGACCAGGATTTAAAGAAGCAGAATAAACTGTTCCATAGACTGTTACGGTTTTTAGGCTTGACTTGTGTTTATTACAAGATATCCAGACAAATAAATTGAGTAAAAACTCATTTTGATCCAAAATGGTGCAATGAGTTGTTTTGAAAATCAGAGGGAAATCCTGTTTCTTCAATTTTCTAGATGTTAAATGCAGAACAGACATTTTTAAAAGTTTTTCTCAAACAAAACAACCCATATTGTCTGAAAGAATTCCCCAGATTCATATGTTCAAAGGAAAGCAGGCTGACTTTAGCTTCCTAGAAAAGTAGGAATAATTTTCTCTTAATAGTCTTTCCTCTCTCCAGGGTTCAGCTCCCCGTTTTCCTTAAAAAAAATGTCTTACTTGTTACATTGATTCTGTTTTTTTTTATATAATTAGATAGATTATTACTGTGTAATTGGATTAGTATCTCAAAATATATGGAACTGAACTGAATTAATTTGGACTGAACTTGGGTTAACCTAAGTTTTGTGCCTTTTTCAGACTTTGCATTATATAAATAAACTGGATAAATATTAATTTAAGTGACAAGCAATAATACCAACATTTACTATGGATCTTAGAAAAAAAAAAGTCTTTCAATAAATAAGAGGAAACTGGATGCTGCTCATCGCATGCTGATTTTAAAAGCTGTGTTAGAGTTTGTTTTTTTTACATCACTTTGAACTTTCGTCTGGGTTCAGCCAGTTGCAGGAACACCAAAGCGCTCATTAAAGTAAAGAAAGTTTAAAGATAATCTGTACTTCTGCATCCAACACACACTCTTTCACACATTGTCTGTCGATCACGCAGTCTTTTTCCCAAATCAAATATGCTGTGCTCCCAGACAGCTGCAGGGTTTGCTGTTTTCTTTGCAGCTTAATTAAGCAAATCTTGCTCTTTTTCCCCCACTGCGGTAATGAGCGTAGTTTTACAGAGATTAAACAATCTCCTGGGTTCAAAGTTAAGCCTAATGCTTTAGTAATATCTGCTTTCATCTATCCAAATAACTTTCCATCCACAGGATTAATAGATCCAGATTTTCCATTCTTTTTTGTTTCCCTTTTTAATTTGGAAGGTAACACTTTAATGCAACACTGAAATACACTTCTTCATGTTGATTGACAGTTAGAGAATGTAATCACTCACCACAACATTAAAGCAGCTTATATAAACTTTTGAGACTGTGACGGCCAGTTAATTGTTTTCAATTAAGGTCTTCGATTGTGGGAGGTGCTTATGATTAAGTGTCCACTTGGATATATTAAAGGAGCGGCTGTTCCACTCATGGAGACCCAAGATCCAGGCCCAGATGCAGATGAGATCCATGGGTGGAGCCAGACCCAGACGGCGTGGGGCGCGTTCTGGGAGCCGAAACCTGTGGGGGCCAAACCGGTCCATGACTGAGAGGTCTGCACCAGGCAGAGGACCAGGCCGATGCTGCCCATCATCCCCTAGACAATCATTTTTAATAAATGCCTCTACAGGGCTTAAAATGATTCTGGTTGTCGTGTCCTCCCTATTTTTTGTTGCGGCCATTTGAGCCGGGCCGTAACAGAGACTTCAGTGTGTTTATTGTGGCCCTCTCTACAAATACGTTTTGAAATAGAGGCGTTCTCTTCATTTCACAGCCCTTGGATTTAAGCAAACAGGAAAGGCGGGACTTGTTAAAAAGTAATTGGTGTCAGTGGGATTTCTTTAAGCCATTTCAGGGACTTCATAGTAGTTTACAAAATAAATAAATGTGCTTTCTTTTTGTTATTCCAAATCTCAATAAATCAAAGAAAATACTTGTTTAGAGGGTGTCACCTGACTGCACCAATACAAAATGTGTGATAAAACTGGACTAGTTACAGTTTAGCTGTCGCAGAAAATTATGACCTTGACAATTAAAATGATGCATATTTTAATTGGGGGTGCAGGTGTTTTTTTTTCAAAAGGTAAATAAGTCAAATGTGCAGATTTGCTCCAACTTGCAATGAAATACACACAGCTTTGGAGATCCTTTCTAATTCAAAGATTTATAAACCAGATCTGATCTGCTATGAGCAGGCTAATGAGGTCTGCCAGGACCTAAAGCGTAAAAAAAAAAGAGGGTGTAAAATGCTACCCTCTGCTGGTTATGATGCAAGAAATATACTGAAGATAAAGTTCTGGTCTCATACCAACCATATACTCAGACTCAACTTGTCAAAAAGTCAAGTTTTCACATTAGTGTATTGTTGATATTCGCTGGCCTCTTTGAAAAATGATCTTCAAAAGACCAAACTTTTTAACCAATAAATTATGCATTTATTTCATTTTAAACCAAACAGCCTAGATGTGAGAATAAATGGAGAAGAGTAAAAGGGAAAAGATAAAACGGGAAAGCCTTCAAACTCGGTGCGTTTACTAAAAGATTTTGTACAAACCAATTTTACCCAAACAGCGCTGAACTCTCTTCATACCGTTAGAATATGAGGGAATATGATGGCCACGTAAGAAGGCATGGTTTGTGTCTTTTGAACCATTTATTTGTTGATTTGTCCAGTTTTCTAGAAATTCTTTCCTTAAAATGTCATGCTAGCCCACAGCAACATGAATCAGGTGTAAAGGGCTTCTCCACATATTCATGCTTTGTTTTCAGCCAGGTCCAACTGAAATGTTTGCTGCTAAAAAGCTAAAATCCCATTTAAACACCACAGATAACTCTTCAGCACATATAAACCATCTAATGTTCGATTTATTCATTATTGCAACTCTCAAATGGCACCTTTTTTTTTTTGCCATTATTCCCTTCCACCATAACTTTATTCATTATTGCTCCGACTGCAGATAAAGGCAAGTTTAGGGTAAGTAGCATTTCCTTAATTCAGTCAGCAAATGGCTTCAGTCCATGTAGTTTTTTGGACTATGTTTATAATTGGATCTTTTTCAAAGTATATTGACTTATGAATTAGCGCTACATGAGTAAACTGAATTAAATAATTTTTTTTATTGTAGAGTTGTCTCCAACTCAATTTTACCTAAATAGTTGGATTTTCATAAATTATCCATTGTAAGATTATGTTGCAGCAGTAAAATGTATTTAGTCAGCTTTGAATGTCTGACCATTATCCTGTTTTTACTTTTTTAGTTATGCTGTTACTTTTTATGCCACATATTGAAATGTTCTTTTATGATTTTGTGTGATGTACTTGATCTATTTGTAATTTTACTTGATTTTTGAAAAGTGTCAGTGTTTAGTAAAGTGTTAAACAAATAAAATATATTATTCCAAGGAATTTAGTGGAGGTTTTCCATGGAAGAACATAATTGTGGTGGGAAATGCAACAATAAAACCAGCCATATGTCCTTTAACTTTTTGAAAATATTCAGATTTCATCTCCATTTAAAACATATGGACAATAACAGAGCTTATCTGTAATCAGCCTGAGACTCGCACTGAAAGTCTTTGTATTTTCATAAAACGCTGGCTCCAAACAGAAATGTACAAACACCTTCCAACAAAGAGCACATACTGCAGACAAGACACATTTTATCAACCAATTCCTCTCCCTCTTAAACATTAAATAGGACACTTAAGCTGCTTCTCCTTCCTTGGAACGACAAAGCAGCTGAGGATTAACCTGAATCTGCTACAGTGAGCCAGACGTAGTGCAGGACTCAGAACATGAGGAGGAAATCCCTCCACAAGAGCATGTTAGTCACGGTGAGGCTCCACCCTGTGCAGACAGCACTGGGTAAACGCCTCTCCATCAACGAACCCCTGGAAGGGACAGTCAGGGGACACATCACTGCGTTACATGAGAAGAAAATAAAATGCAAGAAAACCAACAAGAAATACCAGCAGGCAGGCAACAAAACGGCTTTAATGTTGCATAATTACCAGAACAATCTTCCGTCTGTCATATAAGCAAAGATGATGTAGTGAAATTTCTTGAAGTGACGTCAAAAATCAGCAATACATAAGTCTATCCTGGAATGTTAACTAAATTAAATACAGGCGTTATTGGCTGCAAAAAGAAAAAAACGTAAACATAAAATATACATATTTAGTTACAAGTTCTTTGAAAAGTGATTTTAATGATTGCGATGTCAGAAAAACAGGAAAGTTGATGTCAAACACTGAAGGCGTCCTCCTGTATCTCTCCCAGCAGTTCGTCCAGGTCGTCATCTGCAAACAAACAGCAGACACAGCACTGCAACAATGTTTCCTGGAATTAAATAATTGGAGGAAAAGGAAAATAAAGTTTTTCATGCCTGCTCATAAAGTGTAGCAACCGCTGTTAAAGATGAGCACTGATATTTTGGCTTGAAGGATGTGACATTCTAAAGGTTAGTAAACAGTACCTTCTCACACAAACGCCGTTTTGCAGGCAGCAACATATGCAGTGATTGTGATGAAACAACCACATGTGTGAGCCTGCAGGCATGAGCTGGAGGGCAAAAAATACCTGACAATACAACAAACTCTGTACACCTGAATCCACACCGAGACATCTATGAAACCTGCAGGCTGTGCATAGATGAGGAGAAGCAACTGGCCAATGGGAACATCCACGGTTAGCTTAATTATTGGAGCGATGCAGGTAAATTAATCACCTTAAACCTGGAAATCCAGCATATTAATTAGGGCTACACAATACATTTCTCATATGTGATCAATATTGGATTAATGTTGCAAAGGTTTGAAGTGTAAAAGCTGTTGCCTATTTATCATAAAGTCTTTGCATACAGATGTAACATTCAGCATGGTGAATGAAGTGTTGGTACCTTTTAGGAGCAGCACAAATATATTTCTTAGGGCTGAAACTTTAATGTGTTAATTTTGACGAATTAATAGCATAGATTTTAACATTTAAAAATGTTTAACGGAATTAATCACATTTTATGTTTTTCCTCAACAAAAATCCAGAAGCAGAACCTTTGCATTGTGTTTCTCACCAGCTCAGTTTATAACAGGAGATAAGATTAGCTAGCATAACTACGAGGACGATGCACAGCTCTACATTACGATGAATCTGTCCGATCACTGAACAGATTCTGCTTAGAGCAGATAAATGTGTGGATGTAACTTTCTCCAACTGAACAGAAACAAAACTGACATTATTATCTTTGGACCTAAAGAGGAATGACCTGGAGTCAAAGCACAGCTTCAGTTTTTACAGCTGGAAACGAGCGATCAGGTCCGAAATCTGTATCTGAACCTCCAGAGTCACATAAAGACAGTTACAATGTTGGCCTTCTGACACCTGAAGAACATTTTCAGGATTGGAGGACAACGTCTCAGCAAGATCTGGAGAAACTCATCCGTCCGTTTATCGTTAGTCGCATTGATTACTGCAACAGTGTCTTTACAGGTCTGACTAAACAAATCAATCAGATCCAGAACGCTGCTGCTGGAGTTCTGACTAAAACCAGGATGATGGAGCATATCACCCAGGTCTGAAGTCCCTACACTGGCTTCCTGTAGCTCAGAGAATAAACTTTAAAGTAGCACACCAAAGTAACTTTTTGTCTTTAGTTGTTGGTGGCCTAGAGAATCATGATTAGGCAGAAATCGCCGAGAATTTCTGTATTTCACCCATAACTCAGAGTTTTATAATCTGTGTCCAACCTGAGTCCCAGACTTGTTCCTGCTGTGCTGGATTCCTGCTGCCGTTAACCGATTTGTTCCCCTGACTGAGCCTTTGCACTCGAAGGGCCTCGCCTCCCTCTGCGAGTCCATTGTCCTTTTTCCCTTCGTCATCCTCTTCGTCAAACTCCAGCTGCATCCGAGACACTGGCTCTCGAGGGACGCCTGGAGCCGGGGCCGGTGACGACAACGTTGGCTCCTGCAGGAGGCGGACAAACGGGGTTTAAAAGCCTGTGAGGAAGCTTTTAAAACAACATTTTATGGGTTTGCTGTGGTTCTCGTCCCCAGCTGGTGCTCACCAAGACAAACGGGGGGAGCTGAGTGGACAGACTGACCCCAGCAGGAGAGTAGATCCGCAGCAGGTTGTTGGGCGTCACATTCAGGTAGTGGTTCCGATGGGATGGAGAAAAAACACCCACCTGTTCACCAAAAGAAAGCCAAACTGATTATTAGTAGCTGCGATCAGTTTCAGGTCAGGCACATGAAGCGTTTTCTAACTAGTCTCACCTGCTTGAGGAGCAGCACAGCTCCGGCTTTCAACTCCTCACATCTTTCTTCTAAGAGACGCCGATGCACCGTTCCCTGAATCTCCCCTTTAGCCACAAATCATAAAAGATGAAAAGAAGTTTATGATCAAAAAAAAAGAGGAAAATGTGCTGCCGTTGCTTTGATAGAGGCAGCAGCTTTAAATCAAACAAATTAATAAATAAATGGAGGAATATCAAATGCAATCATCTCCCATTTGTAAAGCAAAGCTCACACTCAGATTTTTTTTCTTCAAACAAACTGCTGTTAGTTGAAGTGTTTACATTCACAACTAGTGACAATGATTACTTTTGATATATCTATCAAATTGGAGGGTGGAGGGGGAATCCGATTTGAACTAAATATATCAAAGATCAGAGCTGATCAAGAGAAAATTAGCTAAATCTGATCACTGATGTATTTTTAAAAAAATTCACCAATTAGTGCGGATGCAAACAAACAAACATTACAAACTGGCAAAAAGCAGGAAGGGCTATTGATCTACAAAATAATTAACCAGATAACAGAATGAGTAGCAGAAATAAAACAAAAATCAAATGTACAAAACTACAAAAACAAACAAGGAGGTATATTAAAATACATTGAAAACAAAAACAAAACGCAGATAATCATCAATTAGTGTCACAACAAAAATTTAATTGATAAACGTGGATTAGAATCCGCTTTTTCTTTTAATCTTCTAACAATAATTTTCATTATTTTTCTGTTCTCTGATTAAAATAGCATCAGAGATATATTTGGGAAGAAGTGGAAAACAAATGGAGGAAAAGAAAGCAAAAAAGTAGAAATA
The DNA here is from genome assembly GCA_903067065.1 of Brachyrhaphis terrabensis. Classification (NCBI taxonomy): domain Eukaryota; kingdom Metazoa; phylum Chordata; class Actinopteri; order Cyprinodontiformes; family Poeciliidae; genus Brachyrhaphis; species Brachyrhaphis terrabensis. The sequence continues at coordinate 45,117 of CAEGAG010233868.1, read as the reverse complement.
AAAGTACATGCCAGAATAAAGAATAAAGTATAACTAAAAAAACAAAACACACTTACTAGTGGCATTAAAAGAGATAATTCAAATGCTTTTTATGTGTCCTTAAATACCTATTCTATTAATTTAAAATGTATTCATTGTTTAGTCAGACCTCAGCTTTTCTTTCACTGTGGCATTTGTTAATTGAGAAACTTCTGGTTTCAACTGTAAAGATGAGATGAGACATAAAAAGATAACAGAGCTACAAGAAGCCAAAAGAATATGCAAAATAAATCTATGCTACTGTTCTGATACTTATTCAGCCACGCAAGCACAACACAAATATTAAACTTTATAAATAGGGATGAATTTAGGGTGGGGGGGGATAAAATTTCATGCATCAGGACAAAAAAAAGTTCAGAAAAACAGTCTGACAAATTGTTTCTGGCCTTTACAATAAGTGCTGCTGACAGCTTTTCACAGCGGGACATTTTCAATTGAACATTTGTTCTAAAAGGAGGATTTTCTTAGAAAACGGCTGGGTGGAAATACCTTTCTGAAACACTTCAGCTCCTCAATGACTGAGAATTACAGCCATGCATAGATACAACATATCCACCAGACTGAGGTGAGAGACGGGATCACAGTGTGGAGAACAGAAATATGAAGGAGCAGCTGCTCTCCTGCTGGGAAAGCTCAGAAAGATTTGCTTTTTCACCAGCTGATCCCTCTCAGATTTTACTTTTCTTGGCTGCTGGGTGGAAAATCTCAGCAAAAATCCAGAGCAAGTGGGGTGAACATTTGGATTTCCTCTAGCCACCCTGGAGAAAGTGTTTTACAGCACTTCAGGAATGACAAAAAAAATATACTTTAAATGTCACCTCTTGAGAAAAATAACAGCAGGACAATGATTGGAAGTCATAACAGTGAGCTTAACGTTTACAGCAGGTTGCTCAGGTCCTGAAGAAGCACAGCTTCCCCACATCATGACACCACCACCACCATGTCTGATAATATGAAATATTAGTTACCACCAAATGTAACAGCTGATGTTAGAAGCCTGTTTTTAACTGCTGATGCATCCTTTGTTTTAGATCAGTGGTGTCAAATTCATTTTTGTTTTGGGCCAAATGAAGATCCTGAATGCTCTTAAAGAGCCGGTTGTGCCAGAATGTATTGATAAAACCTGTTCACAAACTGTTAAAATTTAATAATATTATTGAACATCTTTTCAGTCCCTCCAGGATTTTGAGATACTTTTTATAATTTTTAGCAAAAAAAAATCTAATTGCTTGTGGTACTAATTTGGAAATATTTGCACTTATTTATGACAAATGCAACTTTTTATTACTCGATGTATAGATGATGGACTGTAATCTGACATCAGTTAAGCCTGAGGCAGCTGTTTAGTACAAGTATGAAAGTTTTTCGACATTTTTGAGAAAAATCTGCCATAAACTCCCAACTATGTATTAGCGCTAAAAAGTGTAGGAATTTGTTGATTTTCCGTGAATTTCCACAATAATTCTCAAGAAACTGGAAGGACTGATTGATATAATTTGGTAGTAAGCGCATAAAAACTGCACTGATTTGACTGATAACGAAATATTTAATCACACTTGGTGTTCAGTCTAGAATCTAGAGGGCCACATAAAAAGCTACAGTGGGCCGGATTTGGCCCACGGACCTCGAGTTTGACATGTACTGCAGATGATCAATAAAGGAATGCTGTGTTATTGCATTTTAGGCAGTAAAATGCTTTTCTTTTTTTTTCTTTTTAAAAATGAATTAATTTGTTTATTTGCATCTTTAAATGTATTTTTAACACTGTTTAAAAGTGGCTTAAGAGGTTAAATAAAAGAATCTAAAGTATGTGCCAATTTTTATCGAATTAATCATCAGAATAATCGTCATTTGCAGCCCTACTCTAAATTTCTTTTAGCCTACTTCATGTCGTCATGCCGGTTCAACCTGAGGATTTCTTGCTTTTATGGGTCTGGATGTAATCATGTCTCAGTTAATCCATAAAGTTTCAAAATTGCATTTTGCTTTTACCTGGGTTACATTTGTTTGACATTAAAATATAAAAACAAAATTTAAGCGTGTCAAAACGCAGTAAAAACCTGAAAAAAAAAAAATACTCTCTCAACATTTCTTTTCTCATATTTTAACTTCATTGACCTACACAAGCTGTTACTTTCCACTTCCACAATGATACTTTGTGCAGCTGAAGGCGCCGAGATGTTACTTAGTTGAAAACTGAGAATTATATTCCTACTATCAGAAATCAGATTGTAGGAGTGAGAAAATGTTGCGGCTCTTATGGAAACAGGCTGCAGAGCTTCCAGTGGGCGGGAGGCTCATTACGGAGAGGAACAGTCACTCTTGGTGTCAGAAGCACCTAATACCCACCCACCACCGACACCGGTCCACTATAACTGAATCACTAATAGGCACTTAAGTCCAGAGCTGAAAAACATCCACTCCTGCTGATAATCAGCTCCACCGTATGCGGCAGCGCTCAGGAGCCCATGGCAACAGACTCTGCGTTGGATCAGAGGAAGGAGTCGGACGGAGCAGGAGAGAGGACGAGTTCAGGACATTAGGAAGCTTCCTGCTCCAGACGCAGGACACATGTGGACTGGCCTGCATGTGCCCTGCATGCATGAGTGTGTGTGCAGCCAAGCTTGTTATAGCAGCTGAACTTTTGCTGTCAATGCCACGTGGAGCGAGGCCAATGCTCCAAGAGCAAATGTCAAAAGTGGGGGAAAAAAAGAAGGAAAAAACATCTCGCTGCTCTCCCTGTGGGTTGAAATCGCTTTTTTTTTTTATTTTTTAACCGGAACTAGTGTTTTCCAGTGTTTCTCCAGATTCAACAACCCCAAATGAACATGTTTCACATTTCATATAAGCTCCTGATTTGATTTATAATGTGTTTGGTAACACTCTATTTGAAGCGTTGTGCATAAGACTCACATTACAGACTTAAACCTGACATAATAACGGTCATAAACATGAAGGAGTCTTCATGAATGTTTACCACTGTTGTCATGAAGTGTCATTTGGTACATAATGACACTTTTAATGCAAAGTTGACTCTTTTAATGTAAGTTTGTATAAACATGCAATTATTTACAAAATTATGATAAGTTGACACTTTTAATGCACTTGTAATGAAACGTTTAATGCAAATTTGCATTAAAAGGCTCATTATTTACTAAATGACAAGTCAGAAACATTCATAAAAACTCCATGTTTGTTATATTATGTTTATGACGTGATATAACATGTCTTCAAATTAACTGTTTCCATAAAGTGCTTTACCTGTTGGGTCTTTAAAAACAGCCTTAGCGTCCGCGTTCGTGTGGATGATGCTCTTCAGCAGAACGGCCATGTTGGGCACTTTGTTTCTGGGTAGTTGTTTTAGAGCAGCCTGATTGGACAAGAAGAAAAATCAAACATTTTAAATTTCTTTTTCCTTAAGGCTTTAAAAAAGAAGGCAGGTTAATGTTTCCTGTTCCCATACTGTAAATATTGTATGTTGCATGTGTGTTGTAAAACCCTAAAAAGGCTTTTAGAAACCAGGATAATTCAAACTTGAATTATGTTTACTTTATGTTTAGTTTATCATAATAAATTCCAGTTAAAGATGTTGAAAACTGTTTGCAATGTCAGAGATTGTTAGTTTTATTATTTTATTCACCGTTTGTTCAAAGAAATCTTTAATAAATTTGAAGATAAGATTAAATGCAGTTGATAAAAATCAAATTTCTTTGTGACTTGTGTCCAAAGGAAGCTTATCAGAAACAGAAATGTTTTTACAGAGCAGTATTTGTGTTTGTGGGGCTATAATTGCTGTAAAACACAGTCGCAGTCATGTAATTTCCATAATAAACAGTAAAAAAGCTTTTTAACTAATACAATTAGTAAACAACAGATTATGTAGGGTTGGGGATGTATTGCATTGTTTATTATTTATTGTGAAAAATTTATAAGAATTATAATTTACCGTATTGTAATCATGATAAATTTCAGTTACTGAATATAAAGAAAAAATTATCAAAAATCTTATTTTTGCTAAAAAAATTTTTACTGTTTGTTCCATGAGAGAATCAATAAATATGAATACATTTGAAAATATGAGTGTGCAGTTTAGAATAAAATAAATCACACTTTTGTCAGTAAACAGTATAAATGGGAATATTTTTTAAGAGAAATATTTATATTTTTGGTGCTACGAATGCTGTGCCATGGCACAGCATAAAAAAATAATGAATAGAACTATTTTTAGTACCACAAAATATTTCAACAGTCCACATTGCCCATAGCTAATATTATGATATTTCTCAATAAGCAACTATAACATCTTTGTTAGATTAAATAGTGGCATCAAAGTTCATGCCATTTGTTAAGATATAAAAAGCGAGAGCAGATTTCTCACCATCTGATCTGCCGATTAACTAAAACAGCTGAAATTATTTTGAGTCTGCCTTCTCGTAATTCCTTTCCTTGATCAGATCTAAGACATTTGTAAATTCAGAAGCGTGTGATTGATTTGTCTCAACATTTCCTCACGCAGCAGCTCTCAGGTGCTGCTGCGGCTTTATTTACTTCATATTTACGCTGAGAGGTTTTGTCAGTGTGACAAATTGTTTGCAAGGAAAACCGGCCCCTTTAATTCCTCCTGCTTTCATCTCCTCTAACACATCCACCAAGTGAGCATCTTAATCACCTCGGCCTTAAATATCACTGCTTTCACTGTTGATTCATTAACACAAACAGCAGCTATAAGGATGTCCTGATATAAATTCGCAGATCTGAGCAGGATTTACCGCTGGGATGATCCTCTCTTTCCACTTCATTAGATGGAACAAGCTCAAGCTGCGCGCTAATTTGCTCAGTGATGCAAACACAGATTTGGGGAAGCTGATATTATTGTGAGGAGCTTAACCTCATCAAGCTCAGCGAGCGTCCTCCCAGTGACTCTGTACTCGCATGTGAACGGAGCACGAGGGCCGCTGCAGAGGCCAACGTGCGCGCTCAGATTCACAGACGCTGCCTCCAGTGGTTTCTACCCACACAGGGAACAGGGCCGCAGCAGAGTCCCTATTAGTGTGACTGATTAGTGATCATACTTTTTATAATCATAAAACAGCTCAAGAGCCGCACCGCCGTTTGTCTTGATTATGCCAACAGACCCCCAGCAGTCACACAGGCTGTTATTAAAGATGATGAATCATTGTTAAAAAGCGCTTGACCTAAATACTCAGCAGCGCTGACAGGAAGTACAGGAGTCCGCTACCTTTCGGAGCACCATGACGACGCTGTAGGTGTGCAGGATGCACGACGGATTCCTCTCATCCAGTCCCATCTCAGCCTTCATCGCCGCCCAGGCGCGGCCGCTGAACTCCTCTTCCTCAGACTGAGAGCTGGAACACTGAAACGACAGAGGGGACGGCGTCCTTAATGCTGCTACACATTCAGTGCCTTTCAGAAGTATTTGTAAATCTGAAGGTTTTCCAACTTTCAGATGGTGTAGACCACAGATGTCAAACTCCAGTGCTCAAGAGCCGGTGTCCTGCAGTTTTTAGATGTGCCACAGGCACAAAACACTGGAATGAAATGGCTTAATTACCTCCTCCTTGTGTAGATCAGTTCTCCGGAGCCTTGCTAATGACCTAATTACTCTATTCAGGTGTGGTGCAGCAAAGGCACATCTAAAAGTTGCAGGACAGGAGTTTGACACCCCTGGTGTAGACCAACACAAAGATGTGCAAAACTTTTAAAGGTGACCTATTATGCTTTCATGAACAGGTTAGGATGGATCGATGGGCAACTTGGAACATGTTCATTACAGTTTTTTTTGCACAAAATCACTCTTAGATAACAGAATGAGCTACTTTAGGGTCTCCTGTCACTTTAAATCCCAATAAGCTGCTGCTGGCCACGCCCCCCAACTCTACGTTTACGCTCACACATGAAAATGACTGCAAACAGATGTGCAATTTTACAACCGTACATCCTTGAAAAGCAGAAGTGGAGCCTCCTGCACAACCAACAAGAATGCAGCAAGTGGTTTCTGGAGGGTAAGTTCCAGCAGACAGCAGGCACATGGAGAAGTAAAACCAGCTGATCAAATGTGCTTGGAGCTCAGACTGGGTTGCTAGGTAACAGGTTGTGCTTTGCCGGGGTTGCCAGGTGACGAGCAGTGCCTGCTGATTTGTGACTTTACATACCGGAGGATTTTGAAATGGCTCAGTTTTCAGACACCAAACAACATTAACTTATTGCCAAAAAAATTTTTTATTATTATTTTAAGCGCTTGGGCTGTTTCTTTAAGCAGTGGAAACCCAAATTGAAGTACAATATGTCCCTTTTAAAGTGTCATATGCATTTGTATTTAGCCCAAAATATCAAATATATCAGTGTGCAGACGATTGCAAAGGATGGATAGAGGTTCCACTGTCACCAATTCCATTTTATTTGCTAATAATATATTAATACTTGTTGGATGAATCTCGCTGCAGTAAACCCCCAACTGAGGAAGATATTTGTCGCAGATGCTAAAGAAGAGTTGGAAGCATCAAAATGAGATTAGAAAGAGAGAGAGAAATAAATTGAATTTATCACAACTTATACAGTCAGAAAAAAATTCACCAATCAGAATAACTTTGTACTGCGATCCAGTTAATCAGTCTGAATCTTAAAACTGTTTCTGTTCAAAACCACTGGCCTGTGGGACTAAAAATAAATTAAGCAAGATTATTTTTTGTCTCATTATTTTTCTCATTAAACCCTAAAAGCAATATAACAGAAACATGTATCCCCTTGGTTTGAGTAAACACAGGACAGCCTTGAAGATGGAAGAAAATTAATATTACAAAAATGCGTAATGACTCAGCAGTGAAACACAAAGCAGCACTCTTAATTTCATTACAGCTAGAGGCCAAAACTGTACATGGAAATGAAACAGCCTTGTTCTGCAAACCAGAACCAGGAACTGGACTGTTTAGGAAACGGTTAAAAAAAATAATAAAAAATCAGTTTTGTTTACATCCTCTGTGTTGTAAAGAGGAAGAAAATGTTCTTAATCAGTCAGAAGGGAAGGCCGCCGTTGTGTCGTGCAGAGCGCGGACACAGGCTACCACTGATGATGGTGAAAAACAACAGATCAGCAGCTGTGACAGAGGAGAAAAACAACTTAAAAGCAGCAATTTCCCAGAATGCAGTGAAAGCGAGCAGCAGTCATTCAGCAGTAGGTGATAAAGAAAGTTTGACAAACACCCAAAAGGAAAAAATATATATCCAAAGAAACACAGGCTTTACTGAAGCAAATTTTAAATAATTTTGATGCTGAATGCATTTTTGTTGTGGTTATTAATCTATGAGGGAAAACAATAAATGATACAGATCAAACCCAAGCATGGCAACCCTAAAAACCAAATTTAGAAACAAGTCTGCATTAGTCACCTGAACTCAGTTGCTGATATTAATCCAGATTATAGCCCAACAGGCTTCCATAATAAACATAAAACATGAGTTTTCATCTTTAATGAACGCACCACTTTTCCCATTTCTACAAACTCCAATCTTTTATGGTCAAAATTTGTAGAATTTAATATAAAACTAAGTCAAAACATAGAAGTTTATATTTGTAAGGATTCAAAATCTGTAAAAGCCTTATTACACCATGTTCCAAATTATTATGCAAATTGGATTTAAGTGTCATAAAGATAAAATTTTTTGTTGTGCTATTAAATTTATAGATGGTATTGTGTGTCAGGGCTCTTTGAATCACTATAATTAATTTCAGAGACCTGATTAGTTTGTCTGGTGAGCTCAATTAAAGGAAATCTACTTAAGAAGGATGTTCCACATTATTAAGCAGGCCACAGGTTTCAAGCAATACGGGAAAGAGAAAGGATCTCTGCTGACGAAAATCATCAGATAGTGTAGTGCCGTATGACAAAGTATGAAAACATTAGATATTTAAGGAAAACTGAAGCGTTATTGTACTGTGAAGAGATTTCTAGCTGATTCAGAACAAAAATGGGTTTGTACAGATACAAGCATAATGAGGAAGGTTTCTGCTAGACAAATTCATTGGATTAAGAGAGCAGCTGTTAAAATGCCCTTTTAGAATTGGGCAGGTGATCTCAAAGAAGTTAATATGTTAATATGTAACTCGGTCTGATGTTTTTGATTGAAATAGCTTTTGATTTTAGTACATGTGACCACTTAATGCTGCACATTCAAAGAATGACTGTTTGCATTTGTTTATAATCCATAAAATGTTTAGAAAATCTGCTGTGCATAATAATTTGGAACAGTGCATTTTGAGGTTTTTATTTTTGAAAAAAATACTGTTCTCATGAGGAGTTTTGTTCAGTAAAATGTAATTTATACTGTAATAGTTCATGAGCTGAAAATTATACTTACCATCATTTGCATTGACCATTTAAGAAAATCTGAGGAAATATAACTAGCATAATAAATTGGAACACTGTCTAGTGCAGCTCTACTCTACAGATGAAAGCAATAAATTACAGCAAAGATTGAAAATCTGGTCATGCCCCATTGTGAACACTGACCAAATTATATCTGCTGCAATCACTTTGCTTATTTATAAGGCGCTAAAAAGAACATTAATCCAAAATCAACTTAATTAAATTTCTAAATGGTGTGAGATTTGGGTTTCCTCTAGTGGGAATATTTGCAGGCTGGAGAAAAATATTTAATTCTGTTAGCTTGAGGGAATAGTTTTCACTTTCTGGAACACGAGTTATTTAAAAGTTGTTTTCTTTTTGTATTGATGTGTCCGGTGGGTTGCCTGTGGGGTTTTCTTTACCTGACTCGGCAGTCGAGCCACAGCCCCATGAGAAGGAGTGTTAGGAATGGAAACCACGATCTCGTCCAGATTCTGACCCTGAGGCTGAGAGGAGTGAGAAAATAAGATCATATGTCTTTAAAGAACACGTTATGAAAAACAAAAACAAAAAATCAGGAAAGGATCCAACCTGCTGAGGCAGCAGGCCTGCCGGACCAGGGAAGCGTCTCGTTTGGGGCTGGTGCGCCTCGGAGCGCTGCCTCTTCCTGGGAAGTTTGCTGGATGCAGACACCAACTGGACCAGGCGGTTGGTGAGAACCGGTGTGTGCAGAGGATGTGGGCTCAAGGCGGAGGAGTTCACAGAAGCGGAAGGCCCCGGGGAGACCGTATTAAAGAGACTCCGAGCCTGAGAGGCGGCTTGTGGGGCCATCCACGGCTTCTGTAGCTGCTGAGGATGGCTGGGAGTCCTGGAAAAGCTGCTGGGTGCCGGGAAAACGGCAGGAGTCCTGGAAAAGCTGCTGGGTGCCGGGGAAACGGCAGGAGTCCTGGAAAAGCTGCTGGGTGCCGGGGAAACGGCAGGAGTCCTGGAAAAGCTGCTGGGTGCCGGGGAAACGGCAGGAGTCCTGGAAAAGCTGCTGGGTGCCGGGGAAATGGCAAGAATCCTGGAAAAGCTGCTTTGAGTCTGTGGAGGAGCTGCAGGGAATGAAGCACGACTGGTACTCGGAGGCTGCAGACGTGCAGAAGAAAGACTCTGTAGAGCTGCAACAGAACTACAGTAGCTAGAAGTGTCCTGCAGGCTCCGAGTAGGAGGCGTTTGGATCTTGACATAAGTCGAAGGTCTCAGTGTTTTCACTGAAGACGGAGGCTCAGCTGCTGCAGGCGCAGAAAGTTGCCTTGTTTGGCTGTCACATTCATCCAGGTCTGCCAGGTCAACGTCCCAGTCATCAAAATCATCCTGAGCTGTGCAGGCTGTGTTAGAGGAAGAGGAGATCTGCCTCAACCCCTGAGCCACAGTTTGTGCAGCACCACTGTGCATGGCGCTCCCTGACACCGCGCCATTGCACAGTTCAGCCAGTTTCTCTCCCGTTGGCTGATGGCACGTTTTCTCCTGATCTCTGTGAGAAACAGAAGAAGCCCGCAGGCTGCAGGATGACACGGCAGCTGCCGCTTTGGATGGCCCTGCCACCGAGCAGGGGCCCCAGTCTCTCCCCAGCACATCCTGGGGTCAACAGGAAGCAAACTGAGGTCAGCAGAATGGAAAGAGGACACTGTGATAATCAGACATATGAATCAGGTGTGTTACCTCGTCATCAAAGTCCTCGTCCAGGCTGAACAGGCCACTCAGTTTACAGGTCTGTAACAGAGAGTCCAACGATTTAACGTCTTCAGACACAAGAACTAACAAAATATCGACTAGCATTGTTGTTAACTCGGTTAGCTGTTCAGATTGATGGAGTATAACTCACCATGGCAGTCAAGGAATATCACGATGAAAGCCGAGTCTGTTGACTTCAGATAAATACACCAAACTGAAATCGAATGCCATTCAATAAATGACAGACAATAAAAGAGTCGTTTTTCTCCGCAAAACTTATTCTTTTTTTTAAATTACTAAACAGGATCGACTGGAAGGCAACTTTTCTTCAGTTTTCCGCCGATACGTTCGAACGCGACGTGCTGACGTAACGACCACTGACGCATTCAGTTGACGTCAGTCAAGAGCGTTCTCTGCTCCTTAAGGTAGCGTCGGTTAGCTATAACGTGACATAGCTAACCGACGTTAGCTGTTAGTACTCTAACATCTCGATTACTTTCTGTTCGTATTTAAGCGCAAACTTTTAAGAGCACAGAACTTCTTTCAACAAATAATAAAGCTGAAAAGCCCGTCGTTTCCGGATATAAGGAGTGTAATGTTTTTAAATTGTTCGGAATTTCTAATTATTAGTTGTTAGCTTTTCACTTGATGACAATCGTTATTACTGTCACGTCTTATTTTACTCTTCTTTTATTTATTTTTTCCAGGCCTAAGTAAACAAATGAATAAGTAAAATGGTGAGCTGCTTTATGAATCACTCAGTTCAGTTCATCTAGTCCTCTGTGTGGTGTATTAAATGTCAACATCTGTGCTCTTTGCTTTTTACTGGAGATAAACGTTAGGCTAATGCTGCCATCTAGTGGTGACATCAAATAATGCGAGTATCAGTTTGCATTCTGATCTAAAAATATCCAGTGTTGAACTTATTTGAGCAGTTATCTTGTGACTGTGCACAAATGAAGGGCATTTGATTCAGAAGGGGTTTTTTTCGTATGAGTTTAACTTAAAACAGAAATGGGTCCAGTTTTTGTAAATTGCTTTATATTTGTTCGGATTCCATAGAAACTTGAGGCACTTCCATTAAAGGGTGAGTGAAAGCTCTTTGCTGACATTTCTATAAGCAACACTGCTCATTTCTTATACTCAAGGGGTTTGAATAAAGTCAATAACTTCCGTTTACTTCCGTTTGTTTGCCATGCTCTCATTGGTTTTACTTTATGGGATTGATTGTAGGGTGTTATGTCCAAGGACACATTTCCATTCTCCTCTACCTCACTACGCTCTCTCAGACTGGAGCAGGAGCTCCAGGACTGGGAGGATGAACGGCGAGCTTTGGCTCATAGGAGAGCCATGATCCGGCCTCCGCTGCCTCGGGCCCCCCGACTCCCTCCCAGGCAGCAGCGGCTCCAAGAGGTCAGAGCCCCTCCACCCCAGATCCGCTGCAGAGACACCAGCATCCATAACACCTTCATGTGTGGAGACATAAAGGGAGTCTACGCTGTGCTGAAAGACCCTGCAATGGTCAACGCCCTGATGGAGACGGTGCATGAGGAGATGGTGTGGGCTCCAGAAATGGGTATGCCTCAGAGATTTTAGTTTATATTGATAATTTAAGTGCTAGCAGTGCCAGTAACGCTGCTGTTTTCATCAGGCATGTGGACGCTGAGCTCCAAGGTGAAACAAACATCGGCCTTACGCCTGGCTGCCAGCCGGGGTCACACGGAGTGTGTGGAGGAGCTGCTGTTTCGTGGTGCTGAGGTGAACGCCAACCCAGGAGGCAACACGGCACTCCACGACGCCTGCATGGGCGGCCACCCTGTCTGCGTCCAGCTACTGCTCTCCCATGGAGCAGATCCTGAAGTGCTGGCAGCAGATGGCAGAGCTCCTCTTCACCTCTGTACCTCTGCCCAGTCATTCCAGTGAGTGGTCAAACCGTTTATACTGTAGATCACATGCATCAAACTCAAGGCCCTTTAAACTCCAAATTACATCAGTTAATCTCTTCAGCTTTGAGAAAGCATAGAGCTTTTCTCTGAGAAAAACATCCAGACATGGCTAAAATCTTCCAGCATCGTGTGGGTTAATGATAATAAAGTTAATGTTTGATGAGAACAAGGGGAAAAATACTATACCAGTATCATGTTATGGGGTTACTTTTCAGTTTTTGTTAAAACATCCAGTTTTTTGCTCAAAAGCTGGAGGAACAGTTCATTTGTGTACAACAGAATCAGTTCAAACATCCAACCAAATCAACAAAAGAATAACTTTTTTATGAAGGAATTAAAATTGATTCACATCTATCAAATTTTAGTTATGAATGTGAGGAAATTTGAGAATTTTTGGAAAGTTTTCACTTCATAACTTTTTATCAAATCAAGATGTAGGATACTGATCCCAAGAAGATTGAACGCCAAAATTGAATCAAAGAAAATGTTTACTGTTGTGCAGATTTCTTTTTTACTTTCCCCTAACATATTTGATTGTTTTTAAGTTGAATTGCACAGGATGTATGTCACTTATGCAGGGAAAAGTTTTAAAGTGATTTATGGTCTCATATTTTTATAAATAACATGTATGTCCAAATATGGCATCACTTTTGTGTCTAATGTTAAGAAAAACTCTAATGAATAGATAATCAGGATTTAACTGTTTCCCAGGTGTGCTAAGCTGCTTTTAGAAGGAGGCGCAGACATCAACGCGCGGAGCCGGGAGTCGAGGCTCACCCCTCTGCATGTGGCTGCTCAGCGAGGCCTGGAGGAGCACGTCCAGCTCTTCCTCAGCCACGGCGCCGATGTTTTAGCCACCAATCGAGAGGGGGAGACCCCGCTGAATGCTGCTTGCTCTGGAGCCGAGAGGCCGTCCGAAGCTGGGCGATACCTTCGTGTGACCCAGAAGCTGCTGGATGCAGGAGCTAATCCCCAAACTGCAGGCAGGAAGCAACACACCCCGCTGCACAACGCCTGCGCAAACTGCTGCTGCGGGATTGTAGACATCCTCCTGCAGCATGGAGCGAAGGCTGATGTTGAGAACTGTGCAGGATACACACCAATGGACTGTCTGCTGCAGGTACCTAACAGCAAGGATGAGATAGTAACTAATTTTAAGCCAGAAAGCAGCATAAACATTATTTTTCTTGTTGTTTTTTAAGGTTGTGGAAGATTACCCGACTCAGCAATCTGAAGCTATCGCGCGATCCCTTCTGAACTATGGAGCAAAACCTGTTTCACCAAAGGTTTAACCAACACTGAGCTGATATACACACAATATGCATTGTGTGTATATTACACAATGCATATTGTGCATTGTGTGATATACAATGCACAATAAAATGCATTGTCTGCTTTTTATTTTCATGAAAAACTTAATTAAAATTTAGACCTTTGCTTCTGATTTTTAAAAACTCTCAAGTCATCTTTTATTCCTTCAGATTGAAGACTGACAGTTCTCCAAACTAGTCTACTGCTTCACCAGTTTCCTTTTTTTGGATTATGTTATGAAACTCTAAGACCAGTTTTGTGTCCATATATTACAGATAAATTAACAAATAACTTATTTTAAGTTGTTAAAACTTTACTGACAACCCTGCATTTTATAACACCAAAAGCAAAAACCGCATTATGATCCAACTGGTGCTAATTGTTGGAGGCTGTGTGGCGTTCAGGGGCAGACCATTGGTATGTTTTTGGAAATGCCCAAAAGTTTCTGTCTCACAGAGCAGCCCTTCCCAAGCACCTCCCCATCTCAGCTCCTTCAGACTAGCCAGCAGCAATTAGCAGACACGTGGTGGAACTGCATATCTGCTTATTATACCAGTTACTTATTTCTGCAACGCTGGTAAAATCATTGTTTAAGGGTTAATAGAGGAGTTGTAATGACTTCCTGAAGGCGGAGTTTCAGAAAGAGCAGGAGATTCCTAAAGAGACAGAAGCCCAATTTTAAGGCGCTAAATTATGAAATCAAATTTCTTTTAAGTCATATTTGATATCTACAGCATTTCTATAGCATCTCAAGGCAACATAGTTACTTGATTGAAAATGGCAATGTGACTGGAAAATACATAATTCTGCCCCTTTAAGTTGTAAATTTGTATTTCTGAAAAAAATTAAGAATTAAAAAAGCTTTACAAAGAAACATTGTTCCCGTTATTTGGCTAATCCCATATTTTCATAAATAAATAGGGTTTATTTACCTCATCTGGTGCTGTGTCAGGTTTATGAATTGACTGAACTTTGATCCGTTCCAGATGCTGAAACAGCTGACCTTGTATCCTGATGTTCTGGGCGTGATGCTGAACTCGTATTCATCCATCCCGCCCTGTGATTGGTCAGACTCCCTGCCTTCTGACACGGTGAGCTCTCTGAGGTGTTAAATCCGCTCTCTTGTCGTTTGCTCTCATGTCTCTGTTTCTGCCTGCAGCTTTCCCAGGAGCACCTGTTGTTTCTCCGCTCGCTGCGTCAGAGGAGCACTCAGCCTCGATCCTTGCAGCATCTCTGCCGTTGTGCTGTGCGTCAGCATTTAGGAGCTCGCTGTCACTCAGCTGTATGTGAGCTGAACGTTCCTGGCTCTGTGAGGGAATATCTGCTGCTGTGTGACAACAAGACACTCCAATAAATACTGATGTTGTTATATCATCGTAAAACTTATTACTATTGATTCTAAATCCAAATTGTCACATGAAGGCTGCTTGGTAGTGCAGTGGATAACACCGATTCCTCAAAATTTTAATTATTCTTTAGTTCTTACAGAAGATGCTGCCTGAAAAGTTGGAGTTGGTCACACTAGGTCACATGTGTCAAACTCAAGCTTTAGATTCTAGACTAAACACTAAGTGTGCTTAAATATTATGTTATCAATCAAATCAATGCAGTTTTTATCTATTTACTGCCAAATTATATCAATCAGTCCCTCCAGTTTCTTGAGAATTATTGACGCAAAATCAACAAATCCCTGCACTTTTTTGCGGCAATTCATAATTGGGAGTTTATTGCAGATTTTTCTCAAAAATTGTCAAAAACTTTCTTAATTGTGCTAAACAGCTTCCTCAGCCTTAATTGATGTCAGATTATAGTCCATCATCTATACAGCGAGTAATAAAAAGTTGCACTTACCATCATAAATAAGTGCAAATATTTCCAAATTAGTAGCACAAACACTTTGATTTTTATTAGTTTGTGATCAGGTTTTATCAATACATTCTGGCACAACCGGCCCTTTAAGAGTATTCATGATCTTCATTTGGCAAAAAAAGTGTTTGACACGTCTGCGCTAGGGGGTGCTTAGAGCTACCAGAAGAAACCTGAGTCAATACAAATGCATGCCACACTTTTCAGATTTTTGCTTGAAAAACAAAAAGAAAGAAAAATGGAAACTTATCCTTTGGCTGTATTTTTAAGGACTATTTTTCTTTGGTTTATTGTATTGAAAACCAAAAATTACATTGAAGTTTGTGGTTGTAAAAGGACAAAATATGAAAAGATTCAAGTGGTGTGCATTTGCAAATACTGCAGGATAACTTCTGCAGGGTTCTCACTGCATTTTATTATCAATTATTTGTTTGGCAGCATTATTTTTGTGCAATAGGCTATTTTGTTTTTCATTGTTTGCTTTGAAGATTCTCATTTCCTACATTGCAAGTTTTCTTTTAAAGATTATGTCATAATAAAGTACTCAGATGTTGTATGCTTTTTTTTAAAATGACAATTAAAATATCAAGCATTGATTGTTCTTGTTGCTGGTGCATGTTTTCTTTCCACTTAACTTTCTATAACTATGCTTGGAAACAGGCTTCTGAGGAGCCCGGTTCTTTTGAGAACTAATTCATGTAAAAGGATTAAGCATTAGTAGCATAGAAATGAATATTTTAGAATTCAGAAATTTGTTTTGAAATATTTGTTTTTCATTATTTTATGTCCTAATTTTCTGACATGTTGAATTTTCATTATCTGCAAACCATAATAATCAAAATGACAAGAAATAAATGCTTCAAATGTTTCACTCTGTAAGGAGCAAAAAATATAAAAACTTCATGTTACTTAGGATTTTTTTTTATTTTATTTTAGATCTTCCTGTACTTATCCCAAACATAAGTTTCCTCCCCAACTAAAGGAGGCTTAAATACTTACTTTCTGACACTCTGCCTTCAGGATGTCATCACAAAAACATTTCTCCATTAAGCCGTTAACAACATGGGAGATTAAAGAATTTCTCAAACATCCATGAAAGAGTCAAAGTAATACTCCAGGTACATATTTGATGAAGAAATACCATTATAACATGATGTAAAGCTCAAAAAAGTCGCTTTCACATAATACTGCCCTTTTAAATGAAGCAAATCACGGTGGGTAGAGCATCCAGAAATTGTATTCGAGTAGGGTTACTTTTAAATAGCTATTATTATCAGAGGTGGGTAGAGTATCTGAAAACTGTACCCAGCTACACCCAGCACAACCTCAACCTATTATTCACTTAAGCAGTAATCGTTCCATCCATTTTCTAACACCCTTGTCAATAATGGGGTCGGGAGGTGCTGGTGCACAGAAACATACAGGAGAAACAACCATGCACACACACACACCTAGGGAGAATTTAGAGAGACCAATTAACCTAACAGTCATGTTTTTGGATTGTGGGAGGAAGAACCCACTCATGCACAGGGAGAACATGCAAACTCCGTGCAGAAAGACCCCGGGCCAGGAACCGAACCCAGGACCTTCTTGCTGCAAGCCAACAGTGCTACCAACTTCGCCACTGTGCAGCCCAGTAACCGTTCCAATAGTAGAAATTGATTTTTTTTTTTAAATGGTTAAAATAATCCGATTTTTTTTTTTTTATATATATTTCTTGGTTCTCAAGAGAGTATCATTTACATGACATTAGGCATCTACATCACCAAACTAACTTCAACATTTGAAATAAGATGCACAAGTATTGCCTTATAACAGTTAAATCAAAAATGTAATTACACTTCCCCGAGAAAGATTATAAAGTGATTATAGAAAAAGGAAAGCGTGAAAGAAGAAACTAAGGAAAAGAAAAGAGAAAATAATAACAATAAAAAATAAATAAATAAAAACACACTAACAAAAGATATAGTATAAAATAATTATGAAGTATGGCTATCGTAGGAGAGTGGATTGTCAAGGAGGGTTTAATAAGTTTGGTCTTTAAAAATGAAATCAGGTCTTTTAGGTTTTACATAGTCTATCCAAATCTGCCACCACTGATCGAATTGTTCAGTCCTGTGATTGAGAGAGGCTGTTATTTTCAAAATGATCTGATTTAATATTTAAAAGAAAACTTTTTCCAAAAAAGTTCCTCATGTAAATGTAACTAGCTACTACCCACTTCTGCTTAAAACAAAACAGCAAAGCAACAATTTACACTGAACGAAGTTTGACTGGCTAGTAACTATAGTTTCCTTGGAGTTATATACTTTAGTATATCTTTACTTGTTGCTGTAACGTAAATGTAAACAGTAGGAGGAGCAACAGGCGTGCCCTGTTGCCATAGCAATCGCTCCCGCCTCCGGCTGGTGACGTAACCGAGCCTGCACTGTTGTTATTCTGTGGTTTCTGAGCCGTAGCTGCTAACTGAAACTGAGCCTGGTCTTTCAACATGCTTTGACTTTACAGCTGTCAGGTAAGGCCACCCAAAATACAGTTTATTAAGGACTTTTAGATGTTTGCTCTAAGCCTGCGTTCAATGTGGAAACTGTTGCGACAGAAGGAAACTAGCTGTGCGGCACGTAAACAGCGGAAGGTCGTTTTTCATCAAGCTAGGAAAGCTAGCTGGTAAGCTAAGGAGCTAATAAGAGCAGAATGACAGTCTGACAAGTAAGCAGAACAAAAGTAAAGTTTCCTTATGCTTGGAATAAAGGCTGGATGTGGAGGACAATTTAAACGGCTGGACAAAAACGATGTTGACAGTCAGTGAATGTAGCTGCATAAAAAACAGCTGCTGCGGAGCTTTTAAAGGGAACCAGTCTGTTCTTCCTGACTTTTTAATCTGTAAAGTGGTCTTAAAATAAATTACTGTCTGTTGAATACATTTATATCACAGTCTTTGAGTGTGTTTGGAGTATTCTAAATACGTAAGGTTTTAAAAATGACAGCAGTTTAATTGGTTCCTCCAGTTTTCCGTCCCCTGTTTTGTTTTAAAAAAACATGAATCCCTATTTTTTCATTTATTAAATGGTCTTAAATTTTATATGCAGTCATTATCCTCTAAATACATTTGCTCTTAGTCCACATTTTGGTCCTGTCAAAAAGTGAGAATTCAGTAATGAGCAATCAAAAGTTTTGCTTATAAAATAGTGGATTTGCAGAAAATAAACATGAAGACTTTAAGGCAAATGGGGACAATTTGTCTGAATTTGTGTTGCTACTTTCAGTTTTTCTAATCATATATTGCCATATATTTCCCTAACATCTCTTGCATATGTTAGGATTGTGGTTTGGGGCCGCCATAACCGTATAATAACCTTGAGTTAAATTATCCCAGTATCTTTGCTTTTCAAAAAAAAAAAAAAGAACTAAGAAGTGATTTTATTTTGATTTAAATATATTATTCTTATCCAGACCCCAGAAATGTGTTACTACTGCAGCTAACTTCCAACAGTTATTACAATTCTAATATTTGGATGAACATTTGTTTTGATTGGCCTAAACAAAACAACAAAACATTTGCTAAATATGCTAGTTTTCAACATTTTTAGCAGCCTTCTTTCAGACATCTGACTCTGTCAGTGCACAGCAACAGATGCATACTTTATCTCTCTTATACCTCATTAAAAGGATTTTAAATCATTAAAATGGAGTGTTGGAAATTTTTAAATGGTCTTAAACCTTTAGTTTACTTTGATACTAGTTAATGTCAAGTCGTTGTTTTCTTAGTTTAAAAGCAACAATCAATTAATTCTTGAGTGAGTAGAAATAATTTTCAGTTTTAGTGAAAAAAACATCAAAAAAGTTCAAGCAAGTGGAACTAAAATTAGTTAAGCCTGTCACAGTGCACACTTAAATGAGCTCAATAATTTAAATTCTGATGATTAAAATCTTTTCAAGGGAAATTTTGTTTATGATTTTGGTTGTAAGTGGGTTTTCCCCATTTTATTTATTGTTTTTGGGCGTGACGTTTCATTTTGGAAATGTAAAATATCTTCCAGTTTTAAGTGTTTTTACAAAATAAAGTTACAGCATATTACAAATTTATCACTTGAAAATGGTCTCAAAACAACATTATCATTTATCGCAACAATTACTGGGACAATATAACATCTAGCAAAATTAGTTATCGTGACAGGTCTCACTTTTTGAATATTTTCCTGTTAAATATAAACATTACAATAAAAAAAAAAATTACTTGAGCCTTACCTGTCCGTCTTCTCCTTCAGGTTCAGAGAACAGAGATGGCGGTGTGTGCACTGACCATGTTGGAGGGGGTGGAGGAGGAGGCGGTGGCCGCGGGCGGCGCGCTGCTCCTCGCCCTGGCCCTCATCTTAGCCTGGCTTTCGACTCACGTCGCAGATCGGGGAGACCACATCCTGGGCACCATCCTCACTGTGGGCGCTCATGCCTCACTAATAGGACTGGGAGCCCACGACAACTACAGCGGGGGGCCCAACGGCGCCGACGCCCCCGAGCAGCAGGCCGCCCAACCTGCACAGGAGAACAAGCCGGACGACGGGGAGCCTGCGAACGAGAGGGGAGAGGGTGATGCGGAGGCAGCCGAGGACGTCTGGACGGACCTGCGGCTGGACATTCGGAGCAAACAGCCTCAGGCCAGAGCGCTGCACTCCTCTGACGAAGAGGAGGACGAGAATGACGATGAGGAAGAGGAGTTAAAAGGGGTAGACAGACATCCGGTGAAGGCCGTTCTGAGTCTGAGAACCACCGTCCCGTGTGCTTCCACCACCACTTCCATCTCCGTCCGGCTCAAGTTTTTAAATGACACAGAGGAGGTTGCCGTTGTAGAACCAGAAGATACAGTGGGAATACTGAAAAGGTTTGTTAATTAAAAATGCCCTGCGACAGACTGGCGACCTGTCCAGGGTGACCCGCCTCTCGGCCGAAACGTTCGCTGGAGATAGACACCAGCTCCCCTCCCAACTCCAGTAGGGACAAGGGTGTTAGAAAATGGATGGATGGACTAAAAATACCCATCGGAAAATAATAAACATACATTTTATTTGTATAGTGCTTTTCTAAACACACTTAAAAATAATCAAGTAAAATTACAAACCGAACACCAAGTACGTCAGACAAAATGTTAAACACATGAATACGTGGCACATTAAAAACACTGGATAAACATCAAGCTTAGATGCCAAAATGCTCTAACATTTTGGTAAACAGAGAGCGACTGCAGGTTTTGCTTCGTTAACACAAAAATGTGAAAGCTGAGCTTGTTTTCTGCAGACCACATTGACAAACCTGCAAGAAGAGACAAATATACTGTATTTAATCATGAGGATTTCATTTATTCAGCATTTTATGTGTCATGTACAAAAACAAGCCCATTCTTTGTTTTACCTCAAGTCTGTCTGCCAAAAAACATTTTAAGGGGACGTACTATGCAAAATTCACATTATGCAAGTTTTGTAATTCCAATTGAGTCTCTACTGCTTCTAAAAACAGATCAAGTGCTTAATAAAAACACCAGATTGTTTTTTGGGAATAAGTTAATGATTTTTGGTGTTTTGAAAACCTCTCAATGTAACATAGCGAATCAGCATGCACTACCCCTCACGTAACAATCCCAGCGAAGCCCCGCCTGTTACTTAGCAACCCAAGCTGAGCTCCAGCACCTTTGGTCAGCTGATTTTTACCGCTGTATGTACTGTACAATGGCTGTTTGAAAATAAAAAATGCTTTGTTGTTGACTTACCATTGAGAAACCGCCTGCTGCATTGTTGTTGATTGTGCAGGAGGCTCCACTTCGGCTTTTCAAAGATGTACGGTTGTGTAATTGCACTGCCGTTTGCAGCCACTTTCACGTAAACATAGAGTTTGGGGTGGCGTGGCCAGCAGCAGGTTATTTGGATTTAAAGTGACAAGACATCCTAAAACAGCTCATTCTGAAAGAAGCTCAAAATATTAAAAATCTTATTGTCCAAGAATGATTTTGTGCAAAAAATGTATAGATCTTTCATAACATATTCAAGGAAGCATAATAGGTCACCTTTAAGATTTCCCAAAAATGCATTAATTCCTCAAATGCATCTTTCATTCATTTTCTCTCCTTTTCCAGCAAATGTTTTTCAGGACGGGAGCATCAGGTGAAGCTAATCTACCGAGGCCAGTTGCTGCAGGATCCCAAGAAGACACTGTTCTCCTTAAACATCACCAACAACAGCGTGATCCACTGCCACATCTCCCAGGCTGTGCAAGGACCGAACGCGGAGGAAGGGTCCCAGCCTGGCGCGGGGGCCGGCCCCGTGGCGTCTGGAGGATTCAGGTCGGCCAGCGTGGCCATCAGCACCAGCAGCCTGGTGGTGCCCGTATTCGTGGTGATCCTGGCTGTGGTCTGGTACTTCCGCATCAACTACAGGCAGTTCTTCACAGCCCCGGCGACCATCTCCCTGGTGGGAGTCACTGTGTTTTTTAGTTTTCTGATATTCGGAATGCACAGCCGCTGAGAAGACAAGACGTGGCTCGAGGCTGCGGCACATTACGAAGTGCGGAAAACAAGAAATAACTGCAGCAAAGAGATGGACTAAATAAAAAGAGAGGCTTGAGTACAAAAAAAAAGGCTGCAGCTGCTTAAATGTGTGTATGTGTTTGGCAGGGGGCGAAGTGAGCCTGTTTGAGCACATACCAAGAAAAATAAGAAGTACGGTCTAAGTGCAGAGGATTTAACTGGAGCATTATTTAGCAACACTCTGGCTTCATCTCGTCTTTTGTTGGTAGATTTATCAATCTCTCTCGTGTGTTACTCTTTATTTTGGAAAGAAAAATTATGTTTCAAGAAACAAAAGTAACATCTAAAAACACTGTTGCGCTTTACAAGTTTGACTCCTATGTTATGTTAGAATAAAAGCTTTCTGTGGATGAAAAACTGTCCAGCCGTCTCAGATCGAGGCGAAGACATTTCTTTTTGCTGCTTTGCATCGGTACCTTAAACATCTGCTAGACATGACATGAGAGAGACTGTAAATATGTTGTATTTTCTGTAAATAAAATAGAGTACATCTGATTAAACGACATCTGGCACTTAACAGACTTGCAGTGGGATATTCTTCCTGATCAATACTGGACTTATCTTGTTTCAGCTGCATCTCGAATTAAAGAATTTCCAGCCAAGTCAGTTTCATTCGCCTGAATCTGTTGGTGCACTAAATGTTTATTTAGAAACATAGCATTGGAGGGGGGAAAAACAGTCACATTTAGATACATGGCACTCATCTGTGCTTGATAAATATCAGTCAATATTGCATTTTCATTTTAATGCACATCAGCTGTTGGTTTCATTCACAAAAGCGCCAGAAGCGAAGATTTCAAACGTCTGTGTTGCAGTATATCTAATAGTGCACATCATAAGCCTCATCTTATTGTCGCCTTCACGTACGAACCAGATACAGTTCTGATCATTCTGACATGCTCTGGGTCCTTTTTGCATTTGAAACAGAAACATAATTTTTCAAATTGAGAATGAAACAATTGTGATTAATCGATAATTGAAGTAATCACCAACTAATTTAGTGATTGATTGTTAAATTTAGCAGACACTAAAACTTGCAATTTGCTGAAAAAACATCTTCAGAGCACATAAAAGACAACAAAAACATCAAGCACCTTTTCCAATTATTAATCAGTTAATGTAAATATTCCAAAACAAGCTTTAGCTGCAGATGGATTATTTGCATTTGCTACAAAAATGCTGTGCTATTGGATTTTAGTCAGAAAATGTTTCCTTATTTAAAAGTAACTGAATTATTTGCACTCCTATGCATTTCTAATATTGTATCAAACAAATTTGAGTTACATAAAAATTAGGTCTAATATTGTTCAATCTCAAAAAAAACAGCAACATGGTAAAAATAAAAATCAACAGCACACATTTCCAAACAGGTTTAGGAATAGCTATGACGAGAATCTTCGACAAATCATTAAAAATCCAGAATTAATTACCCAGTTAGTCAAATAATGATGGGATGCAAGTCTCTGATCAGAACTGTAACTGAAAACGATATGGACCTCATTTGTGAAACCTGTTCCACCATAACTGACTTTTTGGTCAAACTATCATATCATCAACATGGCAACAAACCAAAGTCATTCTGGTTGGTTAAAAGCTACAGCACGATTACTAATAAAAAAAAAAAAAAAAAACAGCATATATATATATATATATATATATATATATATATATAAAATCACAGAACACAGACCCGTCGCACTTACTGCAGCACCCATATATTTTCTGACAGTCATAAACAGAAAGTGCCTGAAAAAATATAAACATTAAAAATACACTGGATTCCTGGTTCAGTTACGCTACTAAATTTTTTTATATGTGCCATAAAAGCTCCTCAGAAATACATGAACATCACTATAAAGGCACTCACGAAACCACATTCATGTAAATGCAGGTAAATATCTAAAATGGTCAAAGTACTTCCATAAAATGTCACATTTCATGATTTTTGTGAAAAGACGACACACGCACACACACACATATTCAAGTGACATTCACACTGAAAGCAAATCAGCCCACAGACACACACAATTGTGCAATACAATGCCAGTATTAAGCCACTGATGAGTACAGAGTGCTTCCTCAGTACTTTTGTTTAAATGTAGCAGAAAAAAAAAAGAGCAGAATAAAAGCAGGAAGTCACAAAGAACTGAAGATGTCAGAAAGCAAAGTAAAGAAAGTTTTTCATGAATTCACTAAAAATATTTTTTTTTATTTTTACACAAATTATGAATTATTTATATTCTACATAGTATATTTAGGAAACATGATGTTTTAAAATATAAGTGCACAAAGGCTTTTCTCCTTAAATGTGACATTTATCCTGCATTCAACTGATAAAAACTTCAATTAAACAGCTACTTTGTACGCAAACAACACCAAGCGTAACCAAAAATCACCATAAAACACGGTGGTGGCAGCATCATGATCCGGGATTAGCTTTCGTTATTGAACAATGATTATTTTTTAGCTAAAACATAGAAAGCCAAAAAGGGATTAGAGCAGAACTAAATCCTGCAGTAATCCTGATGGATTTAGAGAACCTTTGCAAGGCGTCGCACTTACTGCAGCACCCATATATTTTTTTCTGTATATATTTTCTGAGAAATGTGGCATGCTGAAAGTTAACCAAAAGGTGCTTTAAAAAAAAAAAAAAAGTAACATTTTGGGTGTGTGCACACTGTTTCAGCTTCTTTACTTTTTATATTCCCCCAAAAAACAGTGCTTTTCAAGCAAGGACCCGGATTGATAATTACTTCTACTAAAGATTTGTTACATTTCTAATTATACAAGATACAGTATGTGTCGCATTAAAGGTGAAAAGAAGTTTGTAATCCAGATTCACTGCATAGATGTCAAAATGGGTTTGACAACTCTGACAAGGAGCTACATAATATATATTTTTTCTATGTAGTAAATCATAATTATTTGATCCAGGTCTCTTTGTTTCTTCTTTTAAGAAATATGTAAAACTTATCAGCAAAGTTGTTTTGGGATTCAGTTAGGCAACATGAAATTGATTGTGAAACCCCCTGATTTTCTAGTCCTATTAATTTAAAAATAAATCTGAAGCTTCTTGTTTATAACTGGAATTGTGCAATTCAATGTAACTGGCCAGTAGAAGTAGATGAGTGAGAGTTTATGATGAAGAAGGAGAAGCCCTACATTCAAAGATAAGTCATATCCTAAACCTGTGCATGAAAAGCAGGTCCATGCTAGTTTAATTCATCATAGATGCTGGAAACAGAAGGTGCTGCTGTTTTGGGCTTCTTTTTTTTGGTTGATAAGCTGATATTACTCTGACAGCTGCTGCTGCTGCTGCTGACTCCAGTCATATTCACTCCTCCCCCTCCACTGTTCAAGCTCAGATCCAACCTCCTCTTCTTTTTGGGCCTCTTGGAATCTGAATGGTTGGTGCCTGTGAAAGAAACGGATGCATTTATTTATAAAACCTAAATCCTCAGGTTTATGTTTGATTGATGGCGTTGACATTTTCTTACTGGCTTTTGATGAGGCAGAGTCAGTGGGGGAGACGTCAGGGAAATCCTCCCACTGCAGGCGGCTCAGTAAGGCCTGACCATTGGGAATGTCAAAGCTGTCGCCTTCCACATCAGCATCAGGAAGAGTCGGCCTGTACACACACAAAAACAGTGAAAACACACACAGTAAAAATTAATTATTTCATATCTTTTATGCCCAAAAAACTATTATTATTTCTTTTAGAAACTAAACAGGTCCCGAACATAAATACAGGTTATTGTGTTGAAAATGCCAGAAAAATACTATGGATGCACCAATCTACTTTTTTCACTTCCGATGTCAATACAGAGATTTAAGTTCTAGTATCAGCTGATACCGATCCAATGCAGAGAAACTGTGATTAAGGCAGGGGTGTCAAACCCAAATTTTTGTTTTGGGCAAATCAAGACCATGAATGATCTTCAGAGGCTGGTAGTGCCAGAATGTATTGATAAAACCTGTTTGCAAACTGTTAAAATATCAATTAATTCTTAAAATTAAATATTATTGAACATCTTTTCAGTCCCTCCAGGATTTTGTGATACTTTTTGCGATTTTTTTTTGCAATAAAAATCAAAATGTTTGTGCTACTTATTTGGAAATATTTGCACTTATTTATGATGGTAAATGCAACTTTTTATATAGATCATGGACTATAGCCTGACATCAATTAAGGCTGAGGCAGCCATTTAGTCTCTGGATTGAGACTTTTTTTTTTAAAACACAGACATAAATGTACTAAATTACATATGCATTTGATAACTCTGCACCAGAACAGCACACTTAAATACACCGATAGCTTCACAAGCTGGTCAAACATGTAAAAACAACTTTAATTCGTAATTAGGACTGTAACAGCCAATGTAAAATAAATAGTAAAGAAACTGAAACTGGCAACAAAAAAAATAAATAACTTTGCCACCGTGGTCAGAAATGCAATTAGGAATTATAAATATAATACAAAAATAAATAATAAAGAATAGAATTAGACTGGGTAGATCTGCATTTACGGATTGGGCACAATGTCACAATTTTTTTTTTCAATATTGGGACAAATACACCGACATTTGTAGAGATTGGTGCATTTCTAAAAAATACAGACATTTTTTTCCCCTATTCTTTTAAGAATAAATTAGGCAAACATGTTTAATCATTAAACCAAACAAAACTGTTTTAAAAGTATGGAGTACTTCCGATGACATTTCGCTTTTTTTGTATAAAACAGAAGGCTATTCAATTAAAACATATTTTAAAGGGTTTTACGTAAAACTGTCAGCTTATACTTTTATGAATCCCCAAAATTGTCACTTAGGGAGTAAAAACAGAATATTTTTGAGGAAGGAGGCAGGCAGACTCACGCGGACGGCCCCAGGAGGAACAACCTGATGGCCCTCCTCTGATCATCTGTGTGCTGTGGACATCGATGAGACCTGAAGGGACACAAGGCGGCATTATCAATCAATCCTAGCGCTTTTCTTTTCGCCAACATGTCCTCTCATGTTCATCTTTTCTAGGGCTGCAACTAATGGTTATTTTAGTAAACGAATAATCGATTATTCTGACGATTAATCTGCAGATTTTTCATTTAACAATTTATGCTTATTAGAAATGCATTTAAAAAATACAGACACACAAATAATTCAATTACTTTTTTAAAGTATGAAACATGTTATTGCCTATAATCCAATAACAGCATTTAGAGAATCCTTCGCAGCAAAAAATGCATCGGCAGTTAAACAAATACTCCCCCCCCCTCCACAGCGACTACCTTGTGCACATCTTCTTGGTATGCTCAGAGATCACCCCACATTGCTGCAGAAACACATCACTTTAATTAACAATTAAAGTTAACAGTAACCAGAAACATTAATGCATGGTGCCATGAAAGATGCTCACTGTTGTTAATAAAGATCTGATTTCATTTGGTCCCAAGCTTTCATAGCTGATGCCAGCATTGTAGTTGTACTGCTGAGAAAGACAAAACCATCTGAAATCAGGACGGAAAAATATAGAATAAAAGTCACAAATGTCTGAAGATTTGTTACCTTGTAGGGATCCGAACTAAGGCTAGTCCCAAGCTCGCCTAAATGACACAAGAAATACATCTTAATGTACTATAATTAAAAAAAACATGTTCAATGATGTTTGAGTTTTAAAAGTAGCTCTGTAAAGTTATACTTTACAAAGATGTAACTTCTTCATGGTCCCTTGTTTTAAAACTGTGACTCTTAAATTTGTGACAGAAATTTTCCGGTATTTAACAAGCATAATTCAAAGTCAAATTAAACACGTATGTGTAAACGCGGTTTAAACAATTTGCAAAAAAAATAAAATTTACTCATGCTTAATCAGCATTTATAAAAACACAAACATTTTCAATGTTCTAAAAATAAATTTTTTTTAAAATTTGCAAGTATTATAAACTAGTTTGCATTTAAAAAAAAAAAAAAAAAAGCAAAACCTTCTCTGTTCTCTTTCACATTATCTTGACTGTAAGATAGGTTAAAGATTAATACTCAGATTAATCTTTTCCACTAAAACAGAATCTAATCTTCTGAGCCACTCACCATTTTTATGTTTCAGAGATTTGGATCTTCTTGGAGAGTTCTGATTCTGCAAAAGGAAAATATTATAATTAAACTGCTACTTGCAATCAGAAAATGTTTACTCTGTGCCTAAACACTACAACTAATTTACCTTATCTGGCCTTCTCTTCTTGGCTGCAAAAGATGCATAATAAATGTGCTTAGTATGTATCAACATTAACAGAGTTATGCTCACTGTTGTTAATAAACAGTGAACATGTTTAATCATGTTCACTGAACATGATTAAACATCATGTTCAGTGAACATGATGTTTAATCATCATGATGACTTTAGGTTCTCACCTTTCTTTTCCGTTCCGTACGACCAATCATTGTCGTTAAGGTCGTCGTTATCTTCCTGATCACTCTCAGATTTGCTGATGTTGTTATTGGTGGCTAATCTTTTAAAACCAAACAATTAATGAGATAACATAAAAGTTCAGAATTTCAAACGAGACACAAATCAGTTCCAATCATTACTGACTGACCTGCGGTTAGCGATGCGGCTGCTGTTGCGTCCCATGCCGAGACATTTTTCCAGATGAGGAGCAAAGCGAGAAGCTGCTATTAACCTTTTGCAGTTGGGACATTCACACTCTTTATTCTTCCACTGATTAAACACCTGGCCAAATATGTCCACTCCTGGCTGATCCACTATTTCTGAAGGAATAAACAGATACATATATGGTAAAAGAACCTGGTGACAGAGGAGGAAAAAATGTACCAGAAAACACTAGAAGGACTGGCCACCAACCAAACTCCTTTATGCTGTCTTGGTCCGTTTCATCCAAGAAGAAATAGCCTTGTTTAACGGCGCGATGCACCTCGAAACACAGGCCCAAACACGCATCTTCCACCAGCTCAGAGTACACGTCTTGGATCAGGGCCTGCAAAATGAACAACACAAAGTGCAAAACAGGAATTCAATATTCAAAAACAAACACAAAGAAATCTGTTTGAGGAAGAATCACCTCCAGCCTGGTGTTGTCTGGGCCTGAGAGGGGCTTTTCCTCCATTTTCATTTGAAAATCTGTGATGGACCTCTGGATCTTAAGATGCTGACCTGGGAACATAAAGTCAGACTTAAAGATACTTTGCAGTCATGTATTTTTTCCAATAATAAATCCACACTGACCCCATAAAAAAAACAGCTGAGCATTGGAGCTTGACTTTCGACAAAGCAGGATTATTTAAAAAAAACAATATTTTCAAAACACCATCAAAGCTGCTTTAGGATTTATTTTATTGATGAAATCACCAGAAGCTGAATCAAGCTGTTTGCAGATTGAAAGTCTTTCTTGTTACAACATCGTCAACTTTATGTGCTTGACTCAGATTACTTTCACACCATTATTGTTGCCAACATACATGGTGAACCTAAAGACAATTAAAGCCTTCAGAACTTTAAATGGTACAAATTGATATTCTTGTTTGACTTTTTCCATTTGACTCCCAAGATCATTAAAGAACTCATTTAAAAAAGAAAACAGGTCATTTCAAAAGGAAGCTACCTCCTGTGATGTCACCAGAGACATGTGTGCTTTAAAGAGTGTTTATAAGATGACAGATTTCATTGAGTAAATCACAACTAACATTAGATATTTACACTAATGTAACATTATTCCACATGTGTCAAACTATACTTTAGGTCAGTTTGATTTATTCAACAGTTATGTCTGATAAGAGCTTTAAGAGTCCAACATTTACTGTGAAATCACAGATTAAGTCACACTGACATCAAGATATCTAGATTTAAAGTAAAAAGATAAATAAATTGCTTCATTTTGTCAAACATAAGAGATGGTTTAATCATATATATGGCATTATATCAATAAACAGACAATAAAAAGCCTGCCATTCATTTAAATAAAACGCAAAACTCACCTAAAATATTCACTACAGCCGTTTTCTCATCAAAATCAATAACATAATCATATAAACGTTTTCAAAAATAAAATAAAGATGCATTTTTAACAGCAACAAACTCATTTACCTGTCGTTTATGGTTTTTAAACGCTTGTCATCGCCGTTTATTGGCGAAAATGAGCGTTAATATCTTCCTAGTCCTGTTAGTTTAATACATTAGGATTTAATGTTGACAGGGTTTAAGCGACGCATTAATGAAGCAGCTGAGACCGAATTACAAATTAAACAAAAGGTCTTTCCTCTTACCCCGTCATACCAGAAACTCAGCCCGAACCTGGCAGTTTTCCTGAGGTCGTCAACATAACCGGTTCCGTCCACACAAACTGTACGACGAGCACATAAAAATAACTGCTCCTAGGCTGCCGCCATCTTTAACGCTGCAGGTAAAACAGTTTCCGCGTTTGAAGGGGAAACCGTCGCAGGTGTCAGCTAGCTAAACGCAGACGTTAAGAAACCAGTTTCACCGAAGAGGCCAACAGAAAACCCCCCCACTGACAAACAGGAAGAGGATCAAAACATTAGCAACCCACCAACTTCCGGTTTCAACTTTACAAATAAAAGTTCCTTCTGTGTGAAACTGACATGCTGTTCAAAAGACTTTGAGAGAGTTTCTTGTTAGCAATATTTAAAATATGTTCCTATTTAATGTTTAAGATTAAAATGTTTAGATTTATAGTCCTAACTAACATAATCCCAGCAAGAAGTGCTCACCAGCCAATATATGGGTCTGTCAATTTATTTTATATGTGCAGCAGCCATGTTGGATTTTGCAGCTGGGATTGGTGGAGAAGCTCCGATTTTTATTAGCTTCAGGGTGTATTTGAGCTGAATTGTTCAGCTTATACCTGAGCATTTTTTTCTTTTTCATTATCTTATTTCTTAGCAATACACTTCTCACAACTCAGGAATTAGAGTAGCCAGAATTGGTATCATGTTGTAGGCCTGAAACAGAAAATTTTCAAGTGCTACTTATATAAAGAAAGGAATTTTAAAATGTTGTATTTGTACATTTGTTTACATCTCATCCAATGTTTTACTCTGACAATCCACTTCCAGTTGACAGTCACATTGGCATAGAAGAGATTTGACCCTCACCTGCCAATGTGAGATGCTTACATTTTTCATGATCTTTCATTTTACGCAGCAGTTTTCGAAACGTATTTTGGACATCTAAAAAGCAGTTAAAACAATAGAATAATAAAAATGTACCAGAAAAAAAATAAGTGAAAAATCTAGAGAAGATTTGATCCCTTGAAATCATATGAAATCAATTTGTTATGATTTATTAAAAACAGTAATTGCAAACTCTGATGTTGTTGCTCAAGTACTGCCCTAAAAGCGTCTTGTAATTTACTTAAAAAATATATATAAGTATATATTTTAAAATTTTAAATAGTAAAAAAAGATCTTTAAAAATCTTGGCTAAAAAAAAAAAATACATGGATGCTTTTTGTATCACTTTTTGTACTGCTCAGGTAAAAATTGCTGATTCTTTTTCATACATTACCAGAATTACATTGGATTCCCATTTCATCTGGACTTGTTGCTGTATTTTGAAAGCTCCACTCATCTGCTTCCTCTTTAAACTGGCAAGAGTGACTTTTACATTAGACATCAATAGTTGATAGTCTACATTAGATAGCTGCTCCTTATCCACAATCTGTTAGCTGAGTCTGAGCACCTCAATTACAAGCTAACGCTAAAATAACAACCATGGTTTCAGGACATAGCAAGTATTTTAAAACTAGTTAAAGAAATGTTCAACAATTTTCTCTGTAGAAACTCAGAAGGATTACTTATGAATAAAAAAAGAGAAAGAAAGTACCTGCCCATTCACTCACTCTTAAAGACAATAGACTTACTTTTAAGGATCTTTTTTTATTTGCCCAAATACTTAAACTACAAGGACATAAGAATATCCTCTGCTATATAAAACATCAAATCCTGTCAAATGATCAGCAGTACAAACTTGTAAAGCTTTGCTGTCATACATATCTCTACAAACCAACATAGGGGAAGAGAAGAAGCAAGTAAAACAAGTGACCTTAAACTAAAAACTCTCCTCCTGTGAGTGGAAGACTCACTGGCCCTGGAAGTCACAGAAGGATTGCGAAATTAACGTACTAAATCCACTCAATACAAAAAACAAACAAAAAAACCCCCAGTATTTACAGAAAAATTAGATTTTTCAACCCCAAATTTTCAGGTAACTCAGCTCCACCCAGCAACTCCCTTTGTGTCAGTCACTTGTTCCCCTCCTCAAGTTACTTAAATAGCCCACGCTGGTTTTTGTTTCAGTCTGTGATACAGTCAAAATACTCCATCACATACAGATCAATAACAGAGTAATCAATCAGAATAAAAATGATGGAAGTTTTCTCCATTATTAGGGAAATAATGACACAAATTAGGGAAGGTTGGGATCCAAAAACTGAACAATATGTACATTCATGGTGTTGGTATGATGCCCCCACACAGGCATGAAGATGCACGCTGTAGTCACATCTCGGTTTGCAAAAAAACAGCAACAGCAAACATTAAAGCAAGAAAGAGAAATACACACGCACACATCGTCGTATATACACAGTAATGTGAATGCGTGCACACAAACTCAGAAGGACAGATTTACATTAAGTGCACACTTTTTAGGAGGGGGGCATTAGACAAAACCCAAAGTCATGACAGCCACTGAAATAAACAAAATTCCAATTTAAAAAAAATGAAACCATTCAGGTCCTCAGCAGAAGATTAATGCTCACAAAAACCTGGAAGTATATAAACAAAATAATTTAAAAAAAATCCAAAGGTATATTGTTTAAAAAAATACTAAAAATTAAATGTAGATCACTGCAAAAATGGCTCCCTTTGAGGTCCAGACAAACTGCTGAAACAACCAGAACTGTTTTAAGACTGATAAATGAATCCTATGAGACACGTTGTTTTGGAGACAGACCTGGATGCTGTGATGTTACCAAATATTTACACCTGGAAATAAATGTATTTTAAACCTTCTCATTAAACTCCAACATGTGACTGTAAATTCCAACACAGAAAAGCGTAAGAAGGGCATTGAAAATGAAGAAATTACTAAATATTTTCAAATGTTTTTACATTTTATGGATCATGTTAGATTATTTTGTAAAAACTGATTGTTGCACCGATAATTTCCAATGTTTTGTGGCTTGAGCTAAATGAGTTTACCAAAACTTACAGCAATTATTGTATTTTCACTAATGTGGAGTAAAGGTTATGCCAAATAAATTATTCATACCCTTGTCAGATGTAGATTTAATGCACAAAGTCAGTCAGCAATTGTTGGAGGGGTTTGTTTTCTGTAATGCCAAAACATTACATTTGTCCACTGGTTATTAAAAAAAAGGATATAAATAATTTTAAACGTGCTATGTCTTGTTAAAACTGAAATAAAACGGAGATTTTTATCCCCCATCGCCCAAATGTGACAAAACATTGTCCTCATTACATAATGAGAGATGCCTGCATCGGTTCAAATCAAAGCCAAACTTCTCGACTGAATGAAAATGCCTTTAATTTGTTAATCTGCCAGCGGTATAAATGAGTTGGAGCCCTTCCACTCTGACGGAAAACATGCTAAATCTACTGAGAAGACATCCGGAAACAATTTCCAGTGACAGAAAAACATTCTTAATGGCTTGACTTCTAAACAAAATACCACCGCTGTAAGAACCAAATCACAAAATCTACATCATATGAAAACATGGAAAAAAGTAAAAATTTTAAAAAAAACATTCTAAAGAGTGCAATTATTCAGTGCCCTGCACATGCTCCCTGCCCCCCTCTTCATGAAGTGATCCACCAAACTGTGTTCTTTGGCTCTGAAGCCTGTTCTGTCCACAACCTCCTTGTCAGAAAAAAAATTAAAATACTGGAGGGAAACTGATTACCTGATACATTTAACTAACTTTTACTATAGAGCCTGCAAATAAAATAACCAAACTCAGAGAAGAAATGTTCATGACATCACCAAACCAGTGGGATGCTGTTTTTGGTATAACGTCAGCTGTGACCGTCACACCCGGGAGGGAATCGGACTGACTTCAGGGCCGGGCTTTCTTCTGGAGCAGCAACGTAAACCGGGTGTAGGATAGATGAAGCGATGCGGAGGGGAAGGAGAGCTCCCCCTAGTGGGAGGAGAGCAGGGTTGGCACAGTGGCAGAGCTCCCTGGACTCTTGGCTCAGCTCAGCGCTGCTTTAGTTCGTCTCTGGGCGAATCATGTTTCAGTCCGAATCCGACTCCGACGACTCGGCAGAGTTAGAGTCGCTGCTGCTGTCATCGTCCGATTTGTTCTCTTTGTCGTCCACCTCATCATCGTCATCGTCGTCATCATCATCTTCATCGTTCTTTAAACAGAAAAAAAAATAGCATTCATGTTTTTTTTAACTCGATACTTTTAAGCGATTAGATTTCACTCACATCATCGTCGTCTTCATCTTCATCATCCTCATCCTCACTGGAGGAGTCTGCTTCAGATGAAGCCTTCTCCTGCTCGTCATCGTCGTCCTCCTCTTCCTCAGTGTCCTATCAGAAAGAACATGTTTAGGTTAGGGAAAATGAGCTTCATGACTTCAGGCGAACAAATGAACTCAAAGACTCACAGATTTCTTAATCTTTGCTTTGGCGGCTGCTGGTTTTGCTGGATTTCTTCTTTTCTGTGAATCAAATGCAAAAAAATGTAAGACCACAGCTGTTCAAAATGACAAAGTACTGAAAAGAAAGCACTTTAAAAGCAAACTGCTGATGCGAGAGGTAAAGACTTACTTGGGAATTGTATTCTCTGTAAGTATTTCGCTCTTGTGAAGACAAGCTCTGTTGGCAGATGAGATGAAGGGAAATTAAAAATCTGTAAAGCTAATTTAAAATGTTTTATGTTTAGTTTAGAACAGTTCTTACAGCGAGCCACTGTTCCAGGAGGACTTTGTACTGCTTCTGCTTCTCCTCGGCGATCTTCTTGTATCGGTCCTTGTCCTTAAGCGGCAGCCTTTGCCACCGGCTGCCGATCTCGGTCATTCGCTCCTTCATCGGGAGGTGATTCAGCTCGCCGTTAGACAGCATCTCCTGGGAGAACTTCTGGTATCCGTTTCTAACAGGGTGAGATTTTATCAAAGTTTTGCGTCCCTTTATAGTCATTTAAAACAGAAAAGTGTCACGTTGCAAACTTACGATGGTGGTTTTTTGGGTTCTCCTTCAAACTTCATCTTCTTCAAAGATGTGACGGTGTTAGCAGGAGATCGCATCTCACACAGATCTCTCTGTTAAACACAGATGAGTCAGTTTAGTTCCTACTGGTCCATTTGCTGATGTTTTCACTAAAAGTTCACAAATTTCAATGTATTTTATATGATAAATGAATGTAATTTGAATATTTGTTTTCAAAATTTAGACTTTCTACCTTGTCAACTCTGAAATGCTTCACTGTATCATAATTATGCACTATTTTGTGTTTCCTACCAAATAAAATACATTAACTTTGTGTCAGAAATAAAATTACATCTTACTTCATATCTTTTCTGGTCTTCTGCAGCTTTTTTAATCCACATGATCTTCTCCTTTTTCTCCATGGTGCTCCACACCGTTTCCATGGCTTTATGCGCCTTTGGTCGATCATTCTGCAACAAAAAGGGCTTGTTTAAATTTCACTGGTGGAAAAAATAACAGAGAAACTAGAAGGTTGTGTCTCTGAAGTCATTCGGACCTTAAATCTGGCAACGTAGTCCCCTATGACACTCTGCTGCCAGATTTCCTGAGCCGTTTTGGGCGGATCCGGCAGGCGACTTCTGTCCTCCCTCTCTTTCTTCTCAGACTCGGCTTTCAGAAGCGCCTCCACACGTTTATACTTCTCCTGAATCACAAAGAGAAAGAAAAATAGCAGAAAATGTTACAACAATGACTTGTCGGGATGTTTATTTTAATACTTTTATGTAGAAGACACGCTACCTTCTTTTTATCAGGCAGCTCGTTCCACATGCGGGCCAGGAGTCTGGTGAGCTCGCTGTCAGGAATGTCGGGTCGCTCCTGCTGCAGCTTGGCTCGCTTCTCCTCAGCGAATATGAACATGGCAGAGATGGGCCTCTTGGGTTTCTCTGTACTTGCCTACAAATTCAATGCAAATGAGTTAAAAAAAGGAAAAAAGAAAAACAAAAGAAAGAATGCTAGCTTTACCTTCGTTTTAGCATTTTTCTTTTTAGAGGCAGGGCTGCTGGCTGCACTGTTCTTTTTAAGACCAATCTTATCCTCCCCCAGAACTCGCTGTTGCTCCTGCTCTGACAAGGTCTGAAACAATAAAAGCAAACACTTAGTTTTCAGGTAAAACTGAAATGATTACCAAGAAAATAACAGAACCCAAGCACACTGGGAACTCACACTGAGGAATCTGTTCATCTCTATTTCATACTCCTTCTTCCTCTGGATGAAAAAAGCAAAAGGAATCAAATAAAAACCCATGAAGAGATCCGGACAGGGATTTTTCATAATTTGCTGTCGGACTGACCTGTTCGCAGCGTTTCTGGTACGCATCCTTTTCATTCTGCTTCAGGAGCTTCCACCGCTGGCTGCACATGACCATGCGCTCTGTGCTCGGAACGTCCTTCATGCTGGACATCAGCTCGGCGCAGAACATCGAGTAACCGTTTCTAAAACATTCATATGGGATTTCTGAGTAAGTCTGTCACAGCAGCTCGATGGAGAGCTTCATACGGATGGAGCTTACGGAGGTGGTTTGTCGGGCCGGCCGTCGGACTTGTCTTTGAGGTGCCGCTCCGCCTTGGTCAGGGTGGACTTCACAAAGTCTCCCTGGCTCATGTTCAGCTCCGGGTGCTGCTGGATGTATTCCCGCATCGTTTCCTAGAACAAAACGTAAAACCATTTATAAAAACCAACCTAAGCTATCGTACAGACCCACCATGTTGGAGTTAACCAAATCCTCGCACCTCGTACAGCTTTTGCTGCTCCAGGGACTTGCTAATCCATTTGAGCCTCTTTTTGTCAGACAGCTGCGTCCACTGCTTACCAAGACTGTCCTTGATGTCTTTGGTGGTCGCCTGGTTGTGAGACACAAACGGTCAACATCTTTCAGAAAGCACATTTCCAATAATCAAACTGGATTGTGGGAGTTTCAGACTCTCTGGCTTACGTCAGGGTGCGTCTTGAGGAACGCCTTTTTTTCATGGTTGTACCACAGCTGTTGGGGCGTCTTGGGCTTTTCTGGGACATTTGAGCCTTTCTTAGTTATGTTCTCCATGAGGTCTGGATGTGCTTCCCTGTTTGCACACATTATCAATTTAAGCAATTAATAACTAAAGGTACAAAAATACACACAACAAAGAATAATAAGCCTCATATTAATTATATTAAAAATAAACTTGCGAAAACTATTGCAATTATGTTTTAAATGAAAGATTTTTTATTTAAAATATAAATAAAAAACCTAAAAAAAAATGTTAAAGGCTTGCATATTTTATATTCCTCCTTGGTTATGCCTTATTGGTCTTATTGCTCATAAATCTGGAG
The DNA here is from genome assembly GCA_903067065.1 of Brachyrhaphis terrabensis. Taxonomy (NCBI): domain Eukaryota; kingdom Metazoa; phylum Chordata; class Actinopteri; order Cyprinodontiformes; family Poeciliidae; genus Brachyrhaphis; species Brachyrhaphis terrabensis. The sequence continues at coordinate 7,729 of CAEGAG010233868.1, read as the reverse complement.
AAATGCAAGTAAATCAACCACTGATATATTAGTTAATTTGCAAAAAACAAAAAAAAAGGCTATAGGCTTACCAAGAAAGTGGGATATCGTGAACCAACTAATAAATTATATATATATTAAAAAAAATGCATTAATAATTCTTACCTGAATTTCATCATGCTTTGCACAAATGTTTCCTTATCACGCAAGAAGTCCTCTACATACTTTTTCTGTTGAAACAAAAATGAAACAAGTTTTGGTTAAAGTGAATCCACAGGTTTAAATGTAAAAATGAAACTTTAACTTTAGATTAAAAAAAACAAAGACTTAACTGACCTTCTTTTTGTCAGGAAGCTCCCTGTACTTCTTGGAGAGGATTTTAGTGAGGTCCAAGTTGCTCATTTCAGGATGCAACTTTGCATACTTCGCCCTCTTTTCCATGAAGAAACGGAAATACGGAGTCAAAGGCTTCTTGGGAAAATCTGGGTGTTTCTGCGTAAAGAAAAGATAAAAGAAAAGTCTGAATTTTGAGATTCACTTGCATAGCTTCATAGCTTTGGTGTTAGAAGTATTGAGTGCAACTCACCTTTAATTTCTTGCCTTTGTAAGGGTTCTTGATGTAGTCCTGGGCATCAAATATCAGCTCTGTTAGAGTTCTGAATTTCCGGATCTTTATGAAATGAAAACACATGGGTTGGTTCTAAGTGCGGTCTCCTCTGAACATTTAGTCTGAGATTGAAGTAATTTAATGTGGCTCACCTCTTTTGAGACTTCCTGCCATTTCTGCTTGCACATCTCTGCTGTGTAGGAGTTGAAGGCTACCTTCTGCCAGTCCAGGTGGGACTCGGAGGTTTTGTATTTTGTCTGATCCTTTTGAGGCAGAGCCACTTTCATGGAGTCCAGTAATTTTAGGAGGTCATCCTGCGCCCACACTATGATCACATTACAAAAGAAGAACAGAAATGTTATTAAATATATGGATGGGCAAGAAAATGGCATGAAAAGGTTTGAAATCAACAGAGCTGTTGGAGAATCATACCTTGGTCCTGGGCCACCACCTCCATGTCTCCATTCATTTGTGATTATAGTCTCGAATCTGCAAATAAAGACAAACTTTTTGTCAAACTAACCTCGTAGTTGTAGTGAATATTTATTTCTGGGATGTATTTAGTTCACTTTTAATGCTCAACTATAAATATTTACTGCATCTTTGCTTTAAACTTATGTATAAAATCAAAAGTACTCTAGATACTTAATCAATCTAAATACTAAATTAATCACTTAAGTAACAATGAGAATAGATTTACCATGCTGTTTACATATTTTTTCCATACATTTCCAGAGTTCCCATCTTATGTTTAGCCTGTTTTAAAAGCATCCATGCTTATTTTATAATGAATTTACTGCAATTTATGTCCATTTTAAACACCAAACCTGATTTTTCGTTTTTATTTTTTATGTTTACTAAACTACAATCAGAAGGATATGAAGGAAATGCGTCGATCAATGGGTCAATGGGATTGAAAGATTTTGGACAAACTCAATAGTCCGGAAATCAAAATATTTTTCCAAACTTACCCAGACCTGGTAAATGTTTAAATAAAGGTACAGGCAGTTAGTGTAAGAAAATTAATTTACATCAAACTTTCATTTAAGTACGTAAAGGAGATCCAATTTGCTTGAAATTGCAGAAATACCTGGAATATAAAAGGGTTTTCAACTAACTAATGTGATTTTATATGAGAATAAATTATTAATTTAAAAAAAATTAACTGTTTTCATCCATTCATGTATTGGCTCCGTTTTATGTTAAAAAGGAACAAATTGAGAAAAAAAAAATTCAGAGCCCTTTTATAAAAAAAAAAAAAGTGGTCAAATTAAGTTATGCTTTTTTTCTAGTCATTGTTTAAAAAAATAGATAGCGAGTTATCAATTTGCGGATTAAAGCTAAATCCATTTCTTTGTGAGTGTAAATCTGCCTCTGCATGTTTTATGTTCATTACACCGCCCCTAAAACGTTTACGCTACATGGTGAGACATAGGCTATTGCTTGTGACGGCTTCAAATCTCAAATAACACTGCAGAGGGCTTCAAACTAGCACAACTAGCTACGACAACAGGAGTCTCAGACGATCCTTTTTTTTTTTTTTTTTTCCCTAACCGGAATTTGGCGAATTAGCTCTGTCCTTATTCCACAACAAAAGTATCGTGGACACACAGCAGCGACCATTTTCTCCCTCGGTCTGCTCGGTAATGGAGGATTTTTCCGTCGCAGCGGAGTTTTTGGGGAGGATCTACGGAAGGAGGAAGCGAATAGACGTGGACAGACAGGCAGCTGTAGGCGACCAGCTGACCACGGACTGGGGGATCTGCTTTCGGTCTCCGAGAGGCAGGAATGGTGGCTTGGAAGCACTGCAGCCAAATGCGCCACTCGGAAGAGGCGCCTCCTCACCGTTGGATGCGGCTCCAGCTCCGTCATGCGAACCTTTTTAATCGGTTTTTTCCCTCTGTAAACCTCCAAAAGCATACAGGGAGGTCGAAACAATATTCGTTTGAGGCGAAAATGAGCGCTTTTACGTATTCTGAGAACACTTTCGTCGAGTTTTAAACGTAACATGGCGGATCTGTGGAGCAAAACCGAGAGCATTCTTCAGCGAGGCGTAGCCGAGCTGTGCTTCCATGATGGCGGATGCTCGTTGTTCATCTTGTCCTTGATGGCCTCAGCTCAAACGCGTGACCTAGCTTGATTAAAACCACTTATATTAACATGTATGCTAACCCAGAAACTAAATTATATTAAACCTGCCGTCGAGTTTCGCCAATTTCAACCAAAGTACAACATATGGATGTCTAAAAAATTAACTGCAACGGTACTAACTACACAACCAGGTAGCTTACCATGTGGAAAAAATAAATGTACATTCAGTTGACTTGTAAAGTCATATTTATATGTTAGAAAGATCATTTAATTAGGTTTTTCTGTTCTCCGTGTATGATCTGGATTACATTAGTTGGTATTTACAAAATTATCAATTTTATTTCAATGATATCTCGCAGAATTAAAGGCAAACAAGACCAAGATTGGCTAACCTTTTTCAGTTGAAATGACCTGCGAAGCCGCAGAAAGAGATGCAAAAAAAATCTAAATATTAAACGGAAAAACACCACGTTAACCTAATTTTTTGTTTCTTAATTTTAGTTGTATCATCAGTAAACGGACCAGAACATAACTGTCGATTAAACGCGGATCCTAAATGCTCGGTTACACCTCAAAAAGGACGCTAAGAACCGAGTACGAGCAGCTTCTCTGGCGCGGCAAAAACAGCTCCAGGTCCGCCATGCTTCAGCCCTGCTCTGTGAGGAAACCTACCGTGACAAGGTCCAATGGCGCACTGCAAACACTGACAACGGAGCTTAGAGCTAAAGCCGGGGCGTTGCAGCCTCCCTTCCCCTACACCCGAAAAGCGCATAAGCAAGGACGAGAAGGCGGGTTCTTCGAGCTCGGTCGTCGCTGGTGGTTCTGGGCTACGGTCGGTGAGAGAGCGTGAGGGGGAGAGGGAGGGCGAGTCTCTGTACGGTGAGATATTAAACCGAGATCCCTGATGGCTGGCTGAGAGTGGCGGCTAGCTGTTCCGCCAACAGCCGCATGGAGGTCTCGGCGCGGAAACCACGGCTCGTTTCCCCACGCAAACCCCACCGTTACATCACAAATGTCTCAGTTTCGAAGCGAGTATTTCTGCTTAAAGTAGTCGTCGGGTATCTTTTTTAGTAAAAACGAAACATACCTTCGGGTCTTACAACGCGGTTCTTCCCCACTGTTCGGGATAAGTAATTCGGCTATGGCCGACCTCGTCTGTACGGTTCCACAACGGTCGCTCTGTTTCGGTGCTACAAAGAAACTGCCGTGCGAGGGGCGTTTAAATGACAACCTACCCCACAACTAAATGCTTAACTGTAAACTTATCGTTTTTGTACGAGCTTCTCGGTAGTACAGCTGTGAAACCGACTGAATTTTGTGGCGCCTTACCTGTTTCGTTGTGAGCCAGTGTCGCTGTGGAGGAAGAAGGGGAGGGTTGAACTATAGCCAGCACTGCGCCGTCGATGCTGGGCTCCAGTCCCCGCAGAGACGGTCCTTCCCCCCGCCTCCATCTCACTCGCAGTCTCCCTCCACTCAACGCGCAGCAGCTCTCCCCTCTCCATCCAACCATTTCGCTGCGCCGACTCGACACCATTTTTTTTTGCGGTGGCGCACCGTTGATTTTTTGAGTAAAACCGAGCACGATTACTTTAGCTCCCCGAGGCCAACCCTGTTACATCTCCGAGGCGACATTTTTTTTTTTTTTTGCACCGCGGGGGTTTTAGCAGGCAACTCCGAGTCTCACGAAAGCCAAAGTTGCAGCTCTGGTTCTCGTATTTAATGTCGCTATTTAAAATCAAATAAAAATCGAACGCAATTTGTTGTTTGTCAGCATTTATTTCTCTTTTCCTGTGCTCAGGCGGTTTCCACCAGCTCCAAGGCTCTTTTACTGAATTGTAAGCGGCTGTTTGACAGCTTCATTTTTGGCCCAGTGTTTTTTTTCCCTTTTCAACTCCACCTTGTGTGTTTGTGGGCGGAACCGCCGGCTGTCCAATCCAGTCCGCCCGATTCATCGAAAACAAATGACTTTCAGGCACTCAGCCTTGTTAAACTTTGCTGTGTTCACTTGCTGTCGGAAAAATTGGAATCACACTATTTAAAAAAAACAACAACACTTCTTTGAGGTGCTATTTTCTTAAATAAGTAATTTTGTAAAACTTTTAGTACATATAGAACATCGTGCTAAGCTAAAATGTATTATCCGGTTTTTATTTCTCACTGTTCTTAATTTAAAAGGTCGTCTTTGTGGTCACGGAATGTTATTAAAGTATTAGCTAAACTCAACTAAATGTTTTTATTGTTTTCTGTTACATTTTGTAAAAATAAATAAATGATGGTATTATTAGAAATAAGTGCAGCTTAATCAATTAATTTTTTAAAAATTGTGAATACGCAGTGAGCTTTTTAATTGTGAGTGAAACGTTCATGCTTTTTGGATTTGGAGGTCACTATTTTTAAAGTTTCAAATAGAGGATTTTATATTTGCATGATGTCCGTGAAAGCAGCATCCATCCTTAAGTCCTTTCCTGTCTACTAAAGGGATAAAAACTGAAAATAAATCGATAGATTTGTTTAATGTTGTTTCCCAGTTTCACTAATGAAGTCAAGCATTTTAAACACTGATTTTATTTGTATTAAAATAACAATCCAAAGCAATGTACAGTTTAAGCACACACACGTTTGATGAACAATGTATTTAAGGTCATTTACAAGAATACTTTCCTGATGCTGTGCTCCAGTAATTGACTAAAAATACATCTTTTTATTAGCTTCTCTTTATTGTTCGTTGATTTTGATTTATTTTTTTTAAAGTAATTATACTCTAAAATCTCATATAGGCAACTCACATCTCTTTTATACAAATTTCAAACAAGAACAGAAAATACTATGACACACAAGAAATCAAATGGAGCAAACTTAATAAAAACAACTTAAAACATATTGAGAAAAATACTCCAGGCTGTGGGAAAAGGCACTAGTGAAAGTCACAGAAATTCCTATTTGTGATTATTTCAAAAACTTAGAAGAATAAATTAGCGTGAGCAAGAAAATCCTGTTAGAACAAAGGCAAATGAGAAAAGCAATATGTTAAATATGTACTGGAAAGAAAAGGGACAAATGTTTTTATAGGGAAAAGTGCCTCATTTTTAAAACAAAAATGTCCAGTTAAAATACTGTTTTCTATGTAAGCCTTTGCCTGGTTCATCAACAGAAACATTGCATGAATGCTGGATATGAAAAGTGATATTTTCAAGATAAAAATGACAACAGTTTGTAATTACAATTAAAGAGTGGTTTTTCTTATTGGCATATTGGTTTTTACGCCAATCCATCTTCCATGTCTTCGTCATCGAATTTCACTTTGGCGTCATCTGCATCCAGCTGCAAGACAAACCCATCCATTAACAATAATAAAACAACTTCAAGATAATTTATGAATGAGGCTTGTTGGGAGGTTTTGAGATGCAGCCCAGAACTTACGCATTTCATCTCCAGCGGAGTGAAGATCCGGCCGGTCATGAAGATCCGCAGTGGGATGGTGAGAATGAGGAAGAAAGGCAGTGCCAATGAAAAGGGGCTCTGCTTGACAATCCAAAGGACGCCCAAACACACAATCTGGATCAGAGTGAAGATATGCATCCGCATTGTTTTCACCTGCAAAGATAAACAGACAGGATGAAGTTACTAAAGCTGACAAATCTCCCTCGTAGATTTTAATAAATCAACAAAAACAAAAGCTGAAAGCTTTAAGTTGAATTAAAACAGTATTAGTACTTATAGTTGGGAACAACAACGTGCAGGAGATACAAAATACACTTTAGAAATAGTATTTTCTGAAAAATGTGTCATAGAGTAAGATAAACCGTATTAAGGACTAGGAGTGATACCCTGGTAGCATAGGCGTCAGATGGATGGTACTTCTTGGGTGTAATGAGAAGAAGAATCCTGTCCCACATCTGGACACCATTTAGAGAGGTGATACCCATGTACAAGAAGATACCAAACAAGGCCGTCATTGGAATCATCCGCAGGATCGGTTCCATGAAAATCGAAACTCCTGAACAGTAAGAAAGAGAGTTGGTTATAAGAGGAGGAAACAGTTCAACATTTAAGCTTGTTGTGAATGCATTAGCACTCTAGATGGCAGCACCTACCAACCATAAGGGCCACGATCATACCACTGATCCTTTGCTCAATCACCTTCTCTATCACCGGTTTGGGGCCCTTAGACATGACAGTCAGAGCATTGGCATGGGTGACAGACCGCACAGTGGCAGCACTCAGCCAGGGGACGCCAAAGATGGAGGAAATGCCGCCCATGGTGACCAGGAGGAGCAGGTCAAAATGAAAACCAGAGCCTTTCACCATCTTCCTCTCAGGTTTGCTCACAATCAACCTGTGAGCACACAAATAGATACTTCTTTCACATTGTTCAAGTAGCTCGTAATGGTAATGTATAGTGTGTCCAACTTTACTCACGTAGTAATCTGGGACTCCATGAAAATGAGGATGAAGACAAGCACAGCAGGAACACAGCAGGCACCCATCATCCAAATAGGGAAAGGTTTTTTTTCTCCCATGGGGTTGATGATCCAGCCTCTGGATTTGGGGTTGGTCACTTCAACACCTTTTGGCACAACCAGTTTCTACAAAATAATGTAAATATTGGTTGATAAATACAAAAAAGAAGGTAAAGATAAGGTTATTTTTTGCAAAGTTTGAAACTTAATTTGTTTGTTTTATATTCAGCCATTTTTGAATAAACAAGAAAAAAATCAGGGTTCTTTATTCTAACCAAAAGTGGATTTAGAAATATAAAGTTTGTGAAATTTTCTGAAATAAAAAACATCTAATCTGATAAAACATATCTAGGAAAGTAAATCAGACATATACTCTCTCCAATAATAATCTCTCTGGGGAATTCTAAAACGTGCCTCAACACATTTGTTGTGAATTGGCGCATTCCCGGCCCGGGGTCTTTCTGCACGGAGTTTGCATGTTCTCCCTGTGCATGCGTGGGTTCTCTCCTGGTACTCCGGCTTCCTCCCACAGTCCAAAAACATGACTGTCAGGTTAATTGGGCTCTCTAAATTGTCCCTAGGTGTGAGTGTG